>OX336391.1:494945760-495105625 GCA_946902985.2 Meconema thalassinum
CCTAACACAAGAGTGACAAAACCCTGAAAAAAGTGTCAAATTCCTAGGACAAGAACGTCAAAAACCTAGGACAAAAGTGTCAAAGAACCTAGGACAAGAGAATCAGAAACCTAGGACAAGAGCGACAAAAACGAAGGACCGGTGCCAATTTCAAGGCACCAAATTATGTTTTAAAATTTACAAAACTGTCATAGGAATGAGGAAAATAGGTTCCTATTTTACTTATGAAAGCAGAGAATTGAAGAAAAAATAATTACAAATCAATTTATTTAAAAGAACTTTTTTATTTAACCATAACAATTATTATTAAAGAATGGAACTCTTTTTGAAACCCTATATTAAAGGAACATTAGCGTTGTCCCATTGTTCTCTACTCATCTATCATTTTCTTTCTAATGTAAATAATTCTGTAAGAATCAAGGGAAGCAAAATAATGTCACACAACCCAAGAAAGAACAAGAAGGCGTCGAGCGTAACACTGAATGTTTCAAGAGTAGGTTCAATGACAGAGAAACAGCAAGCAGCTAATCTGTATTCTGTCCGCCAAATCAAACCGTCACTGAGTAAACCAATTTTTGTTTCTATACAAGTAGAGTTCCTGCAGTTCCAATAAATCAATGACAGGGCATCTACAAAATCGCCTAGCCAGTAGGCTAACAGCTGTTAGAAAACACTATTAGCGTTAATGTCTGTTGAGCAACAGTTGCCAACTTGCGAATCAAAATTTACTGCGAAACATTGATCTCGGTCTTATTCTTCAAATAAATTAAACCATTGGACTTTTTATTAAAAAATTCCAGACAGTGCCGTTTTCTAGGTCATTTCTCCGGACGACTCGGAAAATCTCAGACTGTCCAGGGAAAACTTGGTGATATGTGGAAGCAGTGATTAGCGTAGTTCATACCAAGCCGCAGGTCCGTTTCCCCGCTCTGATTTGACTTGAGTCACGGGGGGCTGTTATTTAATTTGAGCGAGGAGGTATTGTAAGGGTGGTGATTTTTAGCCATTTGAAAACAGAAATTTAGCATTTTGATTTGAACATTTGTTATTTTGTAGCTTTTATACATTTGCAATTTAGCATTTTATAGCATTTTCAACAAACAAACAAAAAACATATAATTTGGGTTAAATCTGACAAATGAATAATATGTTTTTTACATTAATGTGAAATTAAATCACATTTGTAAGACGTTAATAGTGAAGTAAACTGTGTATTTATTTTAAGTTATTTAGGTTAAATTAACACAGATTGTTACAGGCTAAAGCATCACATAGGATAAAAATAAACAAGATATTCAGTAAAGAACATATAGCCTACTTTCTCATAAATGTATTGTTATAACTCTTTGTCCTTTTCAAGGAGTATAATTGAATGTTGGTTGTAGTAGCTTGTTGAAATAAAACGAGCTATACGTATATTAACCATGAATATGAGGTGACCTTTTCTAGTGCTACCTCTGTAAACATTTCATTCAATTCGGTTTCACCGTGATTGAATTGATATGGGGAATCGATTTGCACACATACATGACCGCTAGCTGCAAACTATTGGGCTGATGACCTTGTAGTTCAGTCAAAAGATGCTTCCCACAGAAAGGTATGTTATTGTAAACTTTGGTAGAGATCAATTGATTAGGTTGGTCGTAATTTGATTTAAGCTTTTAACATTTGGGTGGCCGCCATTCCGTTTCCGTCAAGACGGCGGCGATATAAATCATGACACTGAGGTGCCCTTTGCTAGTGCTACCTCTGTACCAAATTTCGTTCAATTCGGTTTCACCGTGTTTGAAAAGATAGGGGGAATCAATTTGCACACATACAGGGCCGCCATCCACAAATTATTGGGCTGATGACCTTGTAGTTTGGTTAAAAGATTCCTTATACATAAAGGTATAAAGTTGCAAAATTTTGTAGGGATCAGATGATTATTTTGGTCGTAATTTGAATCAAGCTTTTAACATTTGGGTGGCCGCCATTACGTTTTCGTCAAGATGTCGGCGATATAAAATATGACACTGGAGTGCCCTTTGCTAGTGCTACCTCTGTACTAAATGTCATTCAATTCGGTTTCACCGTGTTCGAATTGATAGGGGGATTCGATTTGCACACATACATGGCCGCCATCTGCAAACTATTGGGCTGAATGCCTTGTAGTTTAGTCAAAAGACGCTCGCCATATAAATATATGTTGTTGCAAACTTTGGTAGAGATCGGATGATGAGGTTAGTCGTAATATGATTTAAGCTTTGAACATTTGGGTGGCCGTCATTACGTTTCCGTCAAGATGGCGGCGATATAAAACATGACACTGAGGTGCCCATTGCTAGTTCTACCTCTGTACAAAAATTCGTTCAATTCGGTTTCTCCGTGTTCGAATTGATAGGAGGGACAGACATTCAGAGTATACACACACACACACACACACACACACAGAGACACACACACAATTTTTGGCCCTGTGTATATCTCATCAGTCTACTTTCATTTTTTGCAAAAATCGAGAGAAGGCTAAAATATACTGATTCAGAACCCGAATAACACAGAGAAAATACACAAAATCAACCCAAATCTTCTTCAATGTCCACCACATTTGTTATGATCATGAATCATTATCATTGTTGAATGAAATCTTAGAGCTGTTTTATAGACATTTTCGGTTTCACCATCTTAACACTTGTTGATTTGACCTACGCGAAGGGAATGAAAGCGACGGGTGGACTACGAGGTGAAGGAGGGATGTTCGTTCTCATTCCAGACCGGTGATCAAGCCATCATAAACATTCCAAGGATGTACAAACTCCTCACTTAACGTTTTCGTAAGAACAGAAAGAATTAAAAACGTTACGGTATATTTGAAAATTCATGGATTTCGTATTTGTGTAGCCTTTTAGTCAAATTTCACATTTTGAGTCAATTTCGTATTTTGTCACTTTCCCAAAACATATTAAAAAGAGGTTTACAGGTCGTGCAAAGTGAAAATACAAGAGTAGAAACCATTTTGAACATTTCACGCTTTATCGCATTTGCGAAAAAAACACCACCCCTAGGTATTAGGGATATTCGTCAGTTGAAAATATTAAATGTGTTCGTGTCTCAACATGTCCCAGTTAATGGACGACAATGCATGGAATGAATACAACCATTTTAAATACCTTACAATCACGGACACAGTTAGCAGAGGACGGGGGGAGGTAGTGACCCCTCGATATTCATGGGAATATTAGTTGATTTCTAACCTCAATAAGTAGTCCATGACAACAGGAAATTGGTCTTTCATCAGAGGCAATGCAATAAGCGTAGGCTAATCAAGCGCACATTCTTTTGTAGCCTATAACCCTCCTTCCCACAAATATTAGAAGTTTGCTGCAGTATGTCCACCTATCATTATTCATGCTTCTGTCCATTTTCTGGTGTAGCGGCTAGCATTATTGACTGTCACCGGATTCGATTCCCAGCTCTGCCAAAAAATTTAATTCTGGTCTGAGGGCTGGTTTGGGGTGCACTCAGCCTCTTGAGGAAAAACTGAGAAGAGTTGGGTTCGAATCACATCTCAGCCATCATGGAGTGGTTTTCCTTGCTTTCCCACTTCTACTCTAGACAAATGCCGGGATGGTTCCTAACTTAAGGCCACGGCTGCCTCCTCACCTGCATTACGAATACATACTACTACTATTACTACTACTACAACAACTACAGACACCACAATAACACAGGTTATCAGACCAATTCTAGATAGATAGATAGATAGATAGATAGAGAGAGATACACTATATATATACTTAGTATAAAACGAAGTCCCCGATTCTTGGATGACACGGGTAATCTCTAGAACCATTGGATGGATTTTGATGCAGTTTTGACTATTTTGTAAAGGATATCTCGAGAAAGGTTTCTTTAGAAAATAATTTATTCATGATCAAAGGAAGCCAAGCAGTACGATTTCAGCGGAAAAGAACCAGACGTCCGTGCGTTTTTTAGCTTACGCTGTGCAAACCGTTAAAAATATCTATTATGCTGTACTATGAGTGTAAGAATGGTTCAGCATGAAACGTTCTACAAAAATGTCCGGGAGTATATACGAGGCACGTCCAGAAAGTAAGCTCCGTTTGGTAATAAAATTAAATTGTGTACAGATACAGAAAAAATATTTATTGCACAACATTCTACACCTTTTAAACTACTTTTCCACGTAACTGCCGAACTTTTGCAGGCATTTGTCATAGCGTGGCACAAGTTTTTGGATACCTTCTTCATAGAAGTTTGCCGCCGACCCATAAACGAGAGTGAAGACACCCCTTAAGATATCCTACTGTTTGGCCATCACTGTTAGGCAAATTGCGTATGTGGTCAGGAGAACTCCTAAACATACGCAGTTCTCCTGGTAAGCACGCAATTTGCCTAACAGTAGTGGCCAATCAGTAGGATATCTTAAGGGGTGTCTTCACTCTCGTTTACGGGTCGGCGGCAAACTTCTATGAAGAAGGTATCCAAAAACTTGTGCCACGCTATGACAAATGCCTGCAAAAGTTCGGCAGTTACGTGGAAAAGTAGTTTAAGAGGTGTAGAATGTTGTGCAATAAATATTTTTTTCTGTATCTGTACACAATTTAATTTTATTACCAAACGGAGCTTACTTTCTGGACGTGCCTCGTATATCTTTATGTTCGACCCTCACTATTATGTGTTTGAAAACTGTATCATAATGATGGTCATTATAACACCGTTTTTCATTACGATACAGTTTCTCCAGCCAATCAGAGCTCGTTCATTGACCAATTAGGTAACGATAATTTCGCGCATGCGCTCAAAATCCAACATGTCGGACATAAACACAACATCGAACTATAATAAATTACCGACATGGAATACCCACCGTCCATATGTTCGCGTAAATAAACTGGCGAATATGAGACAAGAAATAGCACAGTACCTTAAAATCACTAACACTAATTTCTACACAGAGCATTGTCTTCAAATGACTGCGGTGACAATATTACTGAGGGACGGCTGATGTAAACATATGGCTGCATATGGCATTGAGAGCCCACAGAGCGCATGCGTCGGCCGTTCAAAGCTCTTGAAAGACGAAGGTATAACACCCAACGCTCGCTCTGCGATCACAAAATTCCAGTAGCTGACTCTCAACAGATATTTATGAATATTTATGTTAAAACATATAATAAAGTTATAATTATCGTCGAACATAAACAGTCGTATGCAACTCGCCTATAATGGTAATTAAGACACTCGTATGGAAATTATAAAACTCGCATACGCTCGTTTTATAAAAAATACTCGTGTCTTAATTATAGCCATTATAGGCTCGTTGCATAATGTACTAATATTCAATACATCGCCCACTATAAGTGTTTTTACGTTTTCATTTCTTCCAGGAATCTCCATTCAATTACTGAGGCGACAGTTTACTAGCTCGCTAGGGGTGAGCCTATCACCCCAGTTACAGCCTAGCTAGTGGGCGAGCCTATTACCCCAGATACAGCCAGCAGCAAACTGTCGAGTCGCTTTGAGCTAAGACTTCAGAGAAGAGTGGTTGTCTTTGGATTTTTCCTGGAAGTGCAACTCGGCTTTTCTTAATTTCGCCTGTGAACTTTTCGCTCCGCAAAATACACAGTCAAGTTAAGATTGGAGGGAAAGGGGATTTGTATTTCATGCACTTCGCCATTCTTAAATTACGTCTGACAAGAATTTGTTGCAAATGGATCTCAATGATAATATAATTAGCTAGCAGTAGAGCCCGGATTCGCCCAGTGGATTTATTTGATTTATGGATGATAATGAATACTACTACAGAACTAGCACAAGATATTTAAACTAACAGAATATATATATATATATATATAACTTTTTGTGGTGGTGGTGATGGTGGTGGTAGTGGAGGTGATAAGTAGTACAGTATAATGGACATAACATTCAGGTCATTTCCCCGTAATGATAATGATAATAATGAATAGCGAAACGGCTATTTACTAACTACAGTACTGACATCTATTTTACAAACTTCTTCTTCTTCTCTTCTTCTTCTCCTTCTTCCTAGCGTTGTCCCGCTGGTGCAGGGTCCGCTTTTAATGGTCATTGACCTACATTTTGTCCGGTTTCGTGCGACAGCGGGATTTAGGCCGGTAATTTTTAAGTCACCATTTATTGTGTCTTGCCAACGCTGCTTCGGTCGTCCTCTAGGGCGTAGGCCTCCAACTTCAAAATGAAGGACAGAGTTGGTAACAGTATCAGGCGCTGCACGCAGGGCATGGCCATACCATCAGAGCCGTTTTTCTCTCATTTTGTCCATAATTAGGGCAACACCCATTTGCTCCCGAATTGTGTCGTTTCTGACATGGTCAATAAGGGAGATGCCCATTGTCCAACGGAGCATTCTCATTTCCATGGCGTGTAGGTGACGTTCTGAAATTTTGTCGGATGGTCGACATTCAACTCCATACAGCGCAACTGGCCGTACCACTGTCTGATATATCTTGGATTTGAGACGAAGTGGCTTTTTTGTTGTTGTCGCAAAGCACACCCGTGACCTCCTTCCACCGCAACCAGTTGCGTTTACCCTGACTCTTACTTCATCATTGAAGTTGCTATCACTCTGCAGACGAGATCCAAGGTACCTGAAGCATTCTATCTTGATTAGTGCCGAGAGTGTCCAAGGACAAGGTCGGCTTGCCAGAGTTTTTAGCTGCATCTATATGGACACCCATGGGGTGAGTTACAAGTACCGTTGAGTGTGGAGTGTTGCCTGGGAAGGAAGGTGTGAATGTAAGGTCGAGGAATTGGAAGGTAGCAGCTGTGGCCTATAGTTAGGGACCAACCCGGCATTTGCCTGGAAGGAAGATGGGAAACCAAAGAAGACCATATCCAAGGTTGCCGGCGGGGAGATTCGAACCTCCTCGCCTCCCGTATGTGAGCGACTGGCTGCAGCAACGCCGTTACGACCACGGGTAACTCACCTGGTTTTTCATCCAATGAGGGACAATCATAGGATATTTTTAGCCTATTTTCAGTTTTGAAAATATAGGCTTATGAGGTTACCTTTTGTCCATGTGTCTGTCATTGTGTGCGTGTGTGATGGTGTGTGTGATGGAGTGTGTGTGCCCCCCCCCCCTAATATCTTCTAAACAGCTGGAGCGATTTCAATGAAACTCGGTAAGTTCATAGCACTATTCCGGATGACCCCGACCGTGCCCTTCAAATTTTGTTACGTCTCACCAATCCAACATGGCGGCTGTGCGAAATATTGCAACAGCATTCAATATTGCCGAAACTATTACCGATATCACCCTGGAATATTTTACGGTTACTAGGGAACTACTAGAAGTTCACTTATGTGACCTTTGAAAACCTGGTAACTACAAAACGAATATGGCAGCCAAGCGAAGTTGAAAATTTTTAAATACAACTTTCTCGCGATTTAATGATCTAAACGCAATAAAACATGGTGCAGGAATTGTTTATACACATTGTAATGCACTGGTATCCAATTTAGTTCAATTGTTTACATAACCTCAAGTTGGCGGTTGTGGGAATTTTAAAATTAAGTTTTTATTTCTTGTGTCGTAATCATGCGATCGATGTGAAAGTTTGAATAATGAACCTACGCAATAATTTTCCTTTAATGGTACATGACTCTATGGACTATACATACAACAATCGAATATGGCGACCATCCGAAACACTTAGATGGATCTCAATATCTACGAATCTATTACAGCAACCAAACTGAATTTTTTAATGTTTATAGGGGCTATGAACATAAGCTCACCTATAGGACTTTCAATATCCTGGTGATCACAAATCCAACATGGCGGCGATGCGAAGTATAAATATTCACATGGTCGTTTCTCGCAATTTAACCATCCGAGTGCAGTGACACTTGGTACAAAAATCCTTATACAAATCTTAATCCACTGGCATCTATTTTTTTTTCAATTGTTTCCATTACCACAAGATGGCAGCTTAGCGAAATTTAAAAATGTCGTTTTTACTTCTTGTGTCCTAATCATGCGATTGAAGTTTGAATACTATACGTACACAATAATCTTCATGTAACAGTACATAACTCTAAGACCTACATATATAAAATCCAACATGGCGACCAACCGCAATATTTAGTCGGTTCTCAACAACTACGAATCTATTACAGCAATCAAACTGAATGTGTGTATGTTGATAGAGGCTATTAACATAAGTAGGATATATGAAAATAGTCTGTATAGTTCTTCACGGAACTACTTGTTTTAAATTAATTTCTTCTGTTTATAAAACATATTTTCCAAAAGAATTATTTTATGAGTATGTATCATCAATTTATTTTAATGTTCGACGATGTCGAAATGTGAATATTATACGTCAGAGAACAGTATCATAATGATGGTCATTATAGTACTGTTTCCATTAGGATACAGTTTTTCCAGCCAATCAGAGCTCATTCATTGACCAAGTAGGTAAGGATGCCTTCGCGCATGCGCTCAAATTCCAACATGTCGGACATGAACACAGCATCCTTCTATATAAATTACCGACATGGAAAGTGCACCGTCCATATGTTCGCTTAAATAAACTGGCGAATATGAGACAAGAAATAGCACTGTACCTTTGTATCCCCAATTCCAATTTCCACACAGCGCATTGCTTTCAAACGACTTCGGTGACAGTTTAACTTAATGCTGGTGCACATCGGCTGGCTGTAAACATAATTATGGCATTGACAAGCACACAGAGCGCATGCGTCGATTGGTCAGAGAACTTGGAAAACAGAGATATCTAACCCAGCGTTGGCACTCCGATCACAAATTCAAGTGACTGAATCTCAACAGATATTTATGAATATTTAGGTTAACACATATAATAAAGTTATAATTATCGTCGAACATAAGCAGTCGTATGCAACTCGCCTATAATGGTAATTAATACACTCGTATGGAAGTTATAAAACTCTCTTACGCTCGTTTTATGAACATACTCGTGTCTTAATTATTGCCATTATAGGCTCGTTGCATAATGTACTATTAAAGCTCAGTTTTCTTAACAGATCAGTTTTTAATACGTTTTTTAATGAAATATAATATCAAATCAACTTTGCTCATAATTAATCAACTTTACTCATAATTATATTAAGTTTTAATTTCATTTTTAGAGAATAGTTACTGAAGAAGACCACAATGCGGTTGAAACTTGTATAACTTATTACAATTTCTACATTAATGACTAAGGTGTACAAACTTATTAAATACTAAAAGTATTCCATTTATATTATTATATTATATTAAAACGTCAATAAGGAAACCCTTCAAACATGATTAATTTCATGGCATTACGTAAACAATATGGTGACTTTTATTACCATTGGTATCCACTTTTGGCATATGATAAAGAATATTTTCTGCACCTACAACATTCAAAACCCAATGGAGAGCTATATTGAGGTGTACAAGGCAAGGTGAATAGTGAGGTAGTTTGCCATCGCTTTCCTCACTGAGCTAGTACAGCAGTACTGACCCTACGAGAGGAACCTTTCACAGTGCACGGAGACACTGGTTGTGCACTGAGGCCATTACTCAGCACCCACCTTATCTCAATAGCTTCCAAATAATCATTGCCATGAACGAGACTAAGACATCGGTGTACGCCACTGAAAAACAAATTCTGGGCATTCAACTCAGTAGCATACGCAACCTCGGGGTTTCGTATAAGTAGGGGTGGTGATTTTTAGCCTTTTGAAATCAGAAATTAAGCATTTTGATTTGAACATTTCGCATTTTGTAGCTTTCATACATTTGCAATTTAGCATTTTAGAGCATTTTGAAAATAATAATAATAATAATAATATCGTATGGCCTCGGGTGCCAGGTGCAAGCTTTGTTATTTTACACCCAGAGGGTAGCTTGCCTGTCGAATTTCGTTGTTCCTTGAAGCACTATGAAAGTCATGGAGGTTAGATATCTAAGCTCCTTGAACATTATAGCGCTATCTAATAGAGAAATGAGGAACTTTAATTTTGCCATTATGAACGTGGCCTACTGAATTCAAATGGGTTATTTAACATGCCAACATTATATGACATGCGTGTCGTAAATTTTTGCCGCCTTTCAAAAATCACTTGCCACGGCCAGGAGCAAACCTGCAAGCTTGGGGTTAGTAGACCGACACGTTGACGATTCACCCACCGTGGCAAGCATTTTGAAAATTAAAATTGGTTTAAATCTGAGAAATAAGGATTGTCTTTTGAAATGGCATTAAAGCGAAATTAAAATCACATTTGTAAAAGGTTAATAGTGACATAAAAATCCCCGAAGTACCCAGTGTAAATTGTGCATTCATTTAAAATTAATTGGGCTGCAGTAGCACAGAAAGTTGGTGGTAGAGACTAAAGCTTTACACAGAAAACAAGTAGTTCCGTGAAGAGCCAAAGATCCTAATTTTCTTAAAATTATACAGACCATATATCAACAGTTGGCAGACCTGGTGCCTCTAAATATATTCTTAGTTTCATCTCTTAAGGTGCACTATGCACATGAAAAAAATTCTTGAGGTCCAAGATATATTATGCACGTTACATGTATTTAAATATTGAATTGATCAGTATGCATAAAATCAGGTTGGTGACACTGCCATATATGGGATGCTCAAAAGAAAATTGAAATACGAGTATTATGATCAATATATATGCCAATTTTGAAAGAACTACATTTATTAGTACGTAAGTTACATGTGATTCAACATTAAACCTATCAGCACACGTTGGCAGCACTGTTGTACATCGTATGTCGTATTTGCAGGTACTATATGTATGCAAAGTATAGAACTGTTGGCCTGCATACTTTCTGATATATTGAGATTGGGATAAAATGTGAACAGTGCATTTTTCAACAGTTGGCAGCCCTGTTAACACTAAAAAAATGTATACTCACATCTGCTCCGGTGCGCAAATCACATACCAAATTTGGTTGAAATCCAATAGATAGTACGGAAGTTACATGCAATGAAAGATTGGAGCTATCAGCAGGCATATAATCATGTTGGCAACACTCTCATGTATGGGCTCCTGTAAATTAGTCTGATGTAATATCAATTTTTGAACAATTCCCATGTATAACTTCCGAGATATCCAACATAGACTTCAATTTTTAATTGTGATTTTTCAGTAGTTGGTAGCACTGACGTCATTTTCAAATGTAGCCGTGAGATATTCTTTACTCATACCAAATTTGGTTTCGATAACAACAGCCGATTAGGATTTCGCATTTATGTAGCATTTTGGTATAATTTTCGCATTTTGAGTCGATTTCACATTTTTTCGCTTTCTCAAAACACATTAAAAAGTGATTTAGAGGTCGTGGAAAGTGAAAATACAAGAGTACAAGCAATTATGAGCATTTCGCGCTTGATCGCATTTACGAAAAAACACCACCCGCAGCGATAAGGTATATACTGAGATTTAGGCTACGTCTACTACGAGGGCAGATCAAAAAATAAGTTGCACTTCCCAGTTATGGCCATTTATTACTCCACCTATACAACAGCAACACGTCTATAACGACATACAATGTAACGTCACTTTTTCACATAGTTTCCAAGAGACTCCAAACATTTCTGCGAACGCACAACCGACTTGTCGATGCCAGATGCATAGAAAGTTCCTCCAGCGTTCTGCAACCACATGGAGACAGCGGCCTTCACCTCCTCATCGGTCTGGAAATGTCGACCTCCGAGCTCCGTTTTGAGCTTACCGAACAGATGAAAGTCACATGGCGCTAGGTCGGGACTGTAGGGTGGGTATTGCCAGACCTCCCTCTTGAAACGCTGCAGCAGTTCGCTCGTTTGGCGGGCCTTGTGAGGTGTTGCGTTATCGTGCAACAAAATCACACCGGCGCTCAATTTCCCCCGGCGCTTCTCTTTAATCGCTTTACGCAACCGGTGCAACGTTTGACAATAAGACGCCGCGTTGATCGTCGTTCCTTTCGGCATGAATTCCACGTGCAGCAAACCCTCCATGTCAAAGATCACTGTCGCCATAATCTTACCGGCCGAAGGTTGAACCTTGGCCTTCTTTCGTTGTGGTGATGAGGGGTGCACCCATTCCATTGATGTTCTCTTCGTTTCGGGGGTGAAGTGGTGGACCCACGTTTCATCACCTGTGACGATTCGCCGCAGAAACCCGTTGCCGTCTGCGGCATAGCGTTGCAAATATGCCAGGGAGGATTGGTACGTTGTCCCTTGTGAACATCGGTGAGAAGACGTGGGACCCATCTTTGGAGTGAACATCCAGTAGACGCGCCATTGCATTTGGCAGCTATTCACACCATACAAAACGAGACACCACAGCGACCTGCCTAAGAGAAGTGTGGGCAGTGACTGTCCTTTTCTCCGCTGTGCCCACGTTTGCGACACACAGCGCGCTGCAGCAGCGCGTTAGTGCAACTAACTTTTTGATCCACCTTCGTATTATGAATAAAACTTACTCAAAACTGTGTTGTTGTTCTTGATTGATATTGCATCTTCGTAGTCATTTATCCCCGTGTATTTGGGTGATTGAAGGATTTGTCTGATAACATGTAGTCTACTATTCATACAGCTGTAGTAATGAGTATATTTAATTGAGGCTACGATTTTATTAGAGGTGGCAGTGACCTACAATTAGGAACCACCCCGGCATTCGTCTCAAGTGGAAGTGGGAAACCACGGAAAACTACTTTTTATATAGCTGAGGTGGGATTTGAACTCACCTCTTTTAAGTTCTGCCTCACAAGGCTTAGTATACCCTGTTCCAGCCCCGATACTAGAATTAAATTTCTTGGATCAATCGAATTCGGACCTCAGGTGTGACTGTCAAGAATACTAGTAATTTCATCACGAGTGGTCACTTAAAACCAATTTGAGCACTTAAAAGACTTAAAATCATAATTCCCCTAGGCCTATGTTAATATATTACACCAGATGCACATTTTCGCAGTGATATTGTGACATCGGCTGGTATACCTTTTTCGCCTAAAACTAGCGTACAATCCTGGTCTTGTTATTTTCGTTGGCAACGGTCTGACTGTCTCCCAATTTACTATTTCCAGCGAACTAGCCATAGGCCTAATCTTCATAAAAAAGAAGCTTAACCGTTAATATCACGATGATGAGACACGGGAGTTTTACGTGGAATCCAAATCATAGGACGTGATATTTCATTAAAAAAATCTCATATTCACTGATTGGGAATCGAACCCGGTCCGCCTTGTTGAGAGGCAAGCAGCTTTACCACTGCAACCGTCACACCCCGTAATAGCAATAAGAAATATTTACAATATATTCACATTCAAATACTACCGGCGGGCCCATATCATAGACTTGTGGCATGTCAAAAAACCTTCCACTAACTACAATTGTGTGAGGCTAAATTTGTAGGTTAGGTTTGATTAATGCTCTTAAGTTCCAACTTTCGTCACCAGGCGCTGGTTGCGATGGCATCTAGTAGTAGCCAAGTTCACAGCTAGGTGTCGTGGACGGTAGAATTTTCTAGCAAAAGTAGGAACTACTTCAAATTATCGCCTACAGTACTTAATAGAATTAAACACAGATAACACACACTAATACAGTCATCACAATTAACACTGGTTACCAGACAGATTCTACACACACCCAAAGTACACGGGGCTACATGACCGCGTTGTCGCAGCCCCAAAACTAAGGAACCAACCAATCAACATTTCAAAGTATGGCCACCTCAAGAGCGGTGATTCAACACTGAGGACCCCCCTATGGAACGCAGACTCACGGAGGCCGGGGCACTGTGGCCAGACGCGTGTCGAGCAACTAGTTTAATACATTTAAACTTTTTTACGTATTTAATAATCATAATTTCAGAGTAGTTGCTAGAAAAGTTGTCCTTCAATTTCTAAACACACGTAGCATAGGAAGTTTTGGTACACTTGCTGTAATTCATCCTCACTGATATTTCGTACAGTACAGTTATTTCGTTCTCGAGAGCCTGCAGAGTACGTGGATTGTTTCTGTATACCTTTTGTTTCTGTTTCCCCCACAAGCATCGCACGGCACTGAAACCTACGAACAAATTTACTGCGAACTTCTTCTTGAGAATATAATTTCCCACTAGGAAATTTCGATGTTTTGTTCTATACCTAACCATGCTCACGGGATACGAGGCAGACTAAAGAACTTCACAGCAAGCCTTAATTATCACAACTAAGGTATCTTGCCAGCTGCGTATATAATAAATGCTATGACAGCATCCAACGTTTCACGACCCGCTGTTGTAATTGGTAAATGCTATCAATCTGACGGTGAGTGATTGCGACCTGTCCGTGGCACGGCCTTTGCAAAGCTCCGTTCTATAGGGAGGGCCCTAACTGTATGAAGTATTTAAAGCAGAACTCCCATTCATTAAACTTGAAAGGTAATTTGCATGCTTTGTGTAATTAATACTCGTAAATTAAAATGCTATCGACTAGGCCAAGTGAATGACGAGGTCAATATACTCGTATCCCTCCTATTTGGCCCAAAGCTGCTTCGGTGGCGTAGTCGGTAGCATGCTGAGCTTCTATGCCCAAGATAGCGGGTGCAAACCCGGCCGAAGCCGTCGGATTTTTAAGAGCGTTAAAAATCCCTCAGTATGCCTTCCGTCAGAGGGGAAGTAAGGCCGGCGGTCGCATGTCATAGATTTATGGCATGTTAAAGAACCTTCCACTAATTACACCTGTGTGAAGCTAAATTGGATAGGCTAAGAATGTAAACAACGCTCTTAGGTTTCTACGTTCGTTGCCAAGAGCCGACTGTGGTGGCGTCTAGTAGCTATGTTCTGAACTTGGCCTAGTAGTCGTTGACAGTGGCGCTTGGTGGCAAAAGTAGGAACTATTTGAAAAATTCTAAGTTGCAGTCTGTACTTAAATTTAAAAACAGATAACACACACTAATACAGTCATCACAATTAACACCGGTTATCAGACAGATTCTACACACACCCAAAGTACACGGGGCTACATGACCACATTGTCGCAGCCCCTAAACGTAAGAACTAACCAACCATCCTATTTGGCTAGTTTTGGTTCGACTAATTCTAGTGGCACTTTAATTGAACTTAGTGAGGTTATGTACTTACGGTAAGTCATGCTCAGCAACAGTACAAGTGTCCGAATATCCAGCGCACTGCAAAATTCTCCACTCTGTTCGTATGCTCAGGTTACATAAGGAAAACACCTGGTTTATAATGAATGCACAGACTAGTGAAGTCCCTGTTGTACTAACACTGTCATAATTCCCTGAGCTTACCTTACGACTGAGATATTACTTTATTACCTCTCTTCAGGAGTGTTTTAGTTACCTTCCTCTTTCCGCTGAACTCTGCCTGTGTAACATGTAACAGTTTACTTAGCCATGGTTTCAAGGAAAGTTTTTAGTGCCCCTTGTTGTCTAGTAAATGAAGCGTATGAAAGATAAGCTGAAGGACGCCTATGCGTTACTAATTACAATAACGTAGGTTTTATGAGAAATCCTAGAACTTTCTCAAGTCGACGTCAACCTATACTTTGTCGCACACTTCCACTGCAACGGGAAGCTAGACGTCTTGGGATAGATGGCTCAAATTATGGTTCGGATAGTCGACGTCTTATAGGAAAATGCAGGGATGGTATCTTATTTCATATCCTGGGTTAACTACCCCAGATAGAAAAATAAATAATTACACATGTTTCCCCATGAAGGGTAAAGGCCTCCTACAAGAGGGTAGCCCATATACACTAATGCGATGAGCTACTTGCATTAGGCGTCTACTTAATGATTGTAGAGTATGATTTGTTCTCTTTGCGTTGTTTGTCTGGTTTTCACCGTAGCACTATAGTTTTTGGTTTTCACGTTTATTTTATTTGTGACACTTAAGTTTAGGTTTCTGGTTCTCACTTTTCACTTCCGTTTTACTTTCACTCGCTTGATATTCTGTCTTCCATTTTTGATGTGTAACATCTTTCCATTATGTTGCTGTATATTTTTGTAGGGGTGATTTTGAAGAAATGGCACGGAAATGGGACGGAAACGAAACGGAAACAATGAGCGCGCGCGGTAGTGGAGATTGGTACTTCTGTATATTTTTGGTGAGGGTGATTTTGAAGAAATGAAACGGAAATGCAACGGAAACAATGAGCGCGCGCGGTGGCGGATATTGGTACCACGACGTACTTCGGCCATGTAAATATGTAGAATGTATATCGCATACGGTTTACTTCAAGGTTTGAAGCCCACATTAAAGATATTTCTACAATAAATCATCTCCAAATTGTCGTTCTTTGGTGTGAAAACATTCATTATATCATATTTGCTGAAAGCATATGGCACAGGAGTTTTACAAGTAGTTATTTCAATGACCAACAGAATTCACTGTTAACAAGGGATTTGCGCTCCTGGCAGACACATACTGTAGTAGGATAACATGTCACATGTTAGGCCTACACATCATATGCGACTACCGTACGGCTCGTGATTTTTCTCCAAATGCTCCTGCTTCTTGCTGTTCTGGTCCATAGTGAGCCTGCCCACGCAGAATAGAAGTCGGACCATCTCCCTCTCTGACGCTTTCCTATTCTTTTGCCCCACATGGTAGTCCATCTGTCGTCTCGCATCCTCACAATGAGACCTCCCCAATTCCATTTCTGCCTGATGAATTTTTCTGTAATATTCGTTATTGCTGACAGTTTTTAATTTGAGATTATATCTTTCCTTGTTATTCCAATGCCGGCCCCGTGGTGTTGGGGTAGCGCGCCTGCCTCACAGTCGGAGGCCCCGGGTTTGATTCCTGGATTTTAGAAGCTAACGTGATGGCTGGAACGGGGTGTACTCAGCTTCATGAGGACAATTGATTTACTGCCTGACAGTGAGGCAGTGCCCCAGTCACGGAGACCAAGATTAACGGTCGAGGGGACCCGACGCGCTGACCACGCGTCACCCCATAATCGGCAGGCCAAGTGGCTGGGCAGCGGTCGCTTGGTAGACCTAGGCTTTTCATGGGCTGTAGTGCCACGGGGTATGATTTTGTTGTTGTTGTTATTCCCAATATCTTACGTTCCATCTTTCTTTGGCACACGTGTAGAGAATTCTTCTGTCTTCTCGTTGCTAACCACGTTTGGCTAGCGTATATTAATGTTGGGAAGACACATGTTTCTAGAATTTCAAAGTGTAATCTTCTGTTCAATTTTTTGTCATGTAGTACAAATTGTTGGGAGCAGAATTTCTTCCACGCCTGAGCAATTCTTTTTATTATTATTATTTTTTTTTTGTCTGTATTGTCCTTGAAGGTGATTTGTTACCCTAGATATGTGTACTCTGTTACATATGGGAGTGTTCTTCCTTCAAATATAGACTTTAATAATTAATGTTATTCACACTACGACACCCACTACAGACACTCTGGCTATAAGACTACTTCATCACATTCACAAATAAAACCCCACCAGTCAATGTTGGTAAGATTTACATGTAATAACATACGAATTAATACACCGCATTGGTTTCAGAACACATTACTCTTAACTTAGGAAGAAGGAAGGAAGGAAGCTTGTAGTTTAAAGTGACCGTTAATCTCTAGATCATGGGCCACGGGACCTCTTTTTACGTGGAATCCGAACCACAAGACATGGCACATGGCATTTCACTTCGAAAATCTTAACTTAGGGCCTTTCTCATCAAACTGTCTTCTTTTTGATTTCTTTAATATCGATTGTTATATGTACCACTTGGCATACTCGAACCATTGTTGTCTCCTACACCATACTCAAGTTTAAGGAGCCAATGACCAAGAAATCCCATGCCCTTGAAATTATTTAACAACCTGGTATTACTATGTTTCGGATATTAATGACTTGCCATATTTTCTTTCTTGGTTTCCATTTCAGTCGCAGCGTTGAATTAAACAAATATTGA
The DNA here is from genome assembly GCA_946902985.2 of Meconema thalassinum. Classification (NCBI taxonomy): domain Eukaryota; kingdom Metazoa; phylum Arthropoda; class Insecta; order Orthoptera; family Tettigoniidae; genus Meconema; species Meconema thalassinum. The sequence continues at coordinate 494,963,695 of OX336391.1, forward strand.
GCGTTTCTGATTGCTTTTAGAAATTTTGTAGGAATATATAGGGTAAATTTGGGAAAGATGGTGCACTGTTTTAAAGCTATCTTTGAGACTGCACCTTACATTAAAAATAAAATGACATCCCTAAAAGCTTTGTCGACACACTATTTATGAATAAAAACATTTGTGTACACCTCTGTACATTCTCCAAGAAATGTTGTAAAAATATTTTTTTTTCTTCGTTTCCCTCACCGGAGTGGGTTGGATCAGGAAATTATGAGGGAGAGATGATTAATGTTAAAACACTCACTGACAATCTACTTTCTCAACTTAAAGCGTGTTTTTACCTTTTCTTCTTCTTCTTCTTCTTCTTCTGAATTTGCCTAAATGATGAACACATTTCGACCATCCCGTGTTGTAGCAGCTACAATTCTTGGTTTCCACCCCAGAGGTCCGGGTTCGATACCCGGCTCCGTCAGTGATCTTGGAAACGGGTTGCACTTAGCTTCGTGAGGACAATTGTGTAACTGTCTGACAGTGAGGGAGCGTTCCGGTCACGGAAACCATGATATCGGCTGATGCGACCCGACGCGCTGACCACGTGTCAACTATCCCAAAATGGTGGGAGAGATGGCGCACTTATCTATAATCCCTCACAATGTGGATAACGGCATTCGAAACTGTGCTGGTGAAGGGACAACTTACCCAATGTAATGCTTAAGACAGCTAGATAAACGTGCATGAGGAATACCAGGGTGATCAGTAGGGCTCGATTTCGAGCATATTTGCATATTTTTTTCCTGAATAGTAAACCTTGAAAGAAGCCTTTCGGTGGTATTTTCACCTCTCTGGGAACAACAGAATTGAAATTTATCGAGCATATAAATGCATAAAACCGCGGTTTTCAGAATAGAAGCATATAAATGCATATTCTTGTGGTTTTTGTCTAAATAGTTTGTTTTTCTTCGAATTCTCCCCCGAATTCGGGCCCTGACCATCCTTAAGGTTCGAAAAAAGAAATAATTATTGAAAAGCCTATCTGGTGCGAATAATAGAACCGCAGGCTTTTAACCTTTTGTGAGGTCGTTCTCGTCATTGAAACTTTTATTGACTGATCTAAGAAAATCATTCAAAACTGAAAACATAGAAAATTTCTTGTTGTACAGACCAATGCAGATCTACTTCATTGACTCGCCTAATTATGAACATGTTGTAAATGAACTTTTAAACTGTATCTTTTATAAGAGCACTTCTCTTATATATACTTGTAAAACTTGAATGCGAGTATATTGCAGTGTATCATACATAAAATTAGAAAATAAAGCTCGTATTTAAAGGTATGTTAATGTTATTTTCGTTTCACTTTCTTTTCTATAGTTTTTAACGGTGTTTTTCGAGAATATTCTGCATATTTAACCGCATATAATGGGGGTTTCGAGCATATCTATCGAGCATATAATGGGTTTATAATGTTTTTTTCGAGCATATAATGGGTTCTTCGAGCATATCTATCGAGCATAAAACTCATGGTTTTCGAGCATATCTGGAGATTTTATCGAGCATATCGATCCGAGCCCTAATGATCAGTATGCTATTCGATAACACATAGAAATTTTACACTCAGCAACTCTCTTCTTTTCTGAAAACCACGTCTCAGATCGAATATACAGGGTGTTACAAAAAGGTACTGCCAAACTTTCAGGAAACATTCCTCACACACAAAGAAAGAAAATATGATATGTGGACATGTGTCCGGAAACGCTTAATTTGCATGTTAGAGCTCATTTTATTACTTCACTTCAAATCACATTAATCATGGAATGGAAACACACAGCAACAGAACGTACCAGTGTGACTTCAAACACTTTTTACAGGAAATGTTCAAAATGTCCTCCGTTAGCGAGGATACAAGCATCTACCCTCCGTCGCATAGAATCCCTGATGCGCAGATGCAGCCCTGGAGAATGGCGTATTGTATCACAGCCGTCCACAATGCGAGCACGAAGAGTCTCTACATTTGGTACCGGGGTTGCGTAGACAAGAGCTTTCAAATGCCCCCATAAATGAAAGTCAGGGGGGTTGAGGTCAGGAGAGCGTGGAGGCCATGGAATTGGTCCGCCTCTACCAATCCATCGGTCACCGAATCTGTTGTTGAGAAGCGTACGAACACTTCGACGGAAATGTGCAGGAGCTCCATCGTGCATGAACCACATGTTGTGTCGTACTTGTAAAGGCACATGTTCTAGCAGCACAGGTAGAGTATCCCGTATGAAATCATGATAACGTGCTCCATTGAGCGTAGGTGGAAGAACATGGGGCCCAATCAAGACATCACCAACAATTCCTGCCCAAACGTTCACAGAAAACCTGTGTTGATGACGTGATTGCACAATTGCGTGCGGATTCTCGTCAGTCCACACATGTTGATTGTGAAAATTTACAATTTGATCACGTTGGAATGACGCCTCATCCGTAAAGAGAACATTTGCACTGAAATGAGGATTGACACATTGTTGGATGAACCATTCGCAGAAGTGTACCCGTGGAGGCCAATCAGCTGCTGATAGTGCCTGCACACGCTGTACATGGTACGGGAACAACAGGTTCTCCCGTAGCACTCTCCATACAGTGACGTGGTCAACGTTACCTTGTACAGCAGCAACTTCTCTGACGCTGACATGAGGGTTATCGTCAACTGCACGAAGAATTGCCTCGTCCATTGCAGGTGTCCTCGTCGTTCTAGGTCTTCCCCAGTCGCGAGTCATAGGCTGGAATGTTCCGTGCTCCCTAAGACGCCGATCAATTGCTTCGAACGTCTTCCTGTCGGGACACCTTCGTTCTGGAAATCTGTCTCGATACAAACGTACCGCGCCACGGCTATTGCCTCGTGCTAATCCATACATCAAATGGGCATCTGCCAACTCCGCATTTGTAAACATTGCACTGACTGCAAAACCACGTTCGTGATGAACACTAACCAGTTGATGCTACGTACTTTTGTGCTTGATGCTCGTACTGTAGAGCAATGAGTCGCATGTCAACACAAGCACTAACGTCAACATTACCTTCCTTCAAATGGGCCAACTGGCGGTGAATCGAGGAAGTACAGTACATACTAACGAAACTAAAATGAGCTCTAACATGGAAATTAGGCGTTTCCGGACACATGTCCACAAAACATATTTTATTTCTTTGTGTGTGAGGAATGTTTCCTGAAAGTCTGGCCGTACCTTTTTGTAACACCCTGTATATAAAAGAACACGCTACAAAAATGCTGGTACAACTCTCTTTCAGTGACGTTTCCACTCAATAACCGTCAAACGACCTACCCCCACTACAGTCGTCTCGGGAGGGGGTGCAACATCTCTCGTGATGTGCCATTTCACCCATCAATACCCCATTTGCCTATTTAGCTCATGTTTACATCATAGGTAATACTGTGCATGGTTCTGCGATTTAGACTATTATTTTGGTTATTTATCCGAACATGAGGTCATATTAGATGTGTATATTCTGAGAATTACAAGAGTTACTAATATATATTGGTCTGACAGTCAATATACTTTGGTCTTATAGGAAATGTAGTAGTGTATAATGTAGGACATTATTCCATTTTCATTAATACAGTAATTGTTTATTCTCAGTTAGCTCAAGGAAATGTGTTATGCCATTTAGGATTTTTGCGCGTCATGTATACCGTACCTTATAAGTTCATTTACGTGCCCAACGCAAAGTATTTCATGCAACGATCTCCCTAGAGGTTTTAATGCATGTTAAAATAGCATGCTGCATTAACTATCACTTTTCATTGGTTTCACATCACTATCCTAGATGACTATACATGCTATTGTGGATCCTCCCAAACTAAAAAACACCTGCTTTTCGACTGTCCTGCTTTTGAAAGAGAAAGACTCATAAAATGTCACCTGAGTTACTGCAATAATGAACTGACTAAACCTCTGTATACTATATTTAAACAAGTAGTTTCGTGAAGAACTATACAGCCTATTTTCATATATCCTACTTATGTTAATTGCCTCTATATACATACTAAATTTCAATTTGATTGCTGTGATAGATTAGTAGATATTGAGAACCGACTAAATATTTCGGATGATCGCCATGTTGGATTGTTAAACGTATAGGCCATAGAGTCATGTACCATTAAAGGGAAATTATTGCGTAGGTTCATTATTCAAACTTTCACTTCGATCGCATGATTACGACACAAGAAATAAAAAGTTAATTTTAAAATTCGCACAGCCGCCATCTTGAGGTTATGTAAACAATACGCTGCCGAAGTGACACGCCTAGCAACCACATGGGCGCAGCCACATTGGACCCAAACAACTGGTTTCTAGGTTTTTTATACATAGGAAGCTGCATTAACGCTGCGCAGCGTCTTGAATTTTGAGGATAAAAATGTGTAATACGCGTGAAATTAGGCAAACGCCTCCCGTGAAGATCATCTACAGTGTTGGAGTTACAAAATAGAAGTGAAATTTTATGGATAAAGTACGAGAATTTTGCGAGATAGTATGAATAAAGTTGACCTCAATCCTGGGGCAAGAATTGCACAAATTATAAATATTTATCATTTAGTGGATAGAGTATATATAATATATAGAGATATTTAGGACATATATGTCACTTAAAGGGTTTTTGGTTCATGTGGGGAGTGTAGTTGTAATTAAATATGGTTTGTACTTGAGTTAGCCGTGGTGGTTACGGCATGACTGATGGCAGTCGCTCACATCCGGGAGGCGAGGAGGTTCGAATCCCCCCGCCGGCAACCTTGAAGATGGTCTTCTGTGGTTTCCCATCTTCCTTCCAGGCAAATGCCGGGGTTGGTCCCTAACTATAGGCCACAGCCGCTACCTTCCAACTCCTTGTCCTTACATTCCAACTTCCCTCCTTCCCTCCCCAACGGTACTTGTAGCTCACCCATTGGGTGTCCGTCTCGAAGCAGCTACAAAACTGGCGAGCCGAACATGTCCTCGGACACTCCCGGCACTAAAAGCCATACGCTAAATAAAAATAAAAAAAAATGGTTTGTACTATAAGTATTATAAACGACAACCTACATAACCTTACAGCTGATTCACTAACACCAATAAATGTTATCCTACAACTTTTCTGAGTGGTGATTTTTCACTTAATTTATTTAAGCGGTGAATTGTGTTTCCAAATACCAATTAGGCCTATCCCAGAGTGAAAATGTCTGCCTCAATATTTTATTGTTTGCTCTTTCAGAAAACAATTATCATGTAGGTCTACACCCTGTTACAAAGTTACAGTACCGTATAGTGACATTATTCAAGCTAATGAATACTGCTTATTTCTGAAGTGATGGAGTGGCAAGTCTTGTTGTGATTGTCAGGGACGTTTCGGTGAAAATCACCGTTATGGTACCTGGACTAGCATTTCCCTACATCAACACTTAGGCCCACTTCATACCAAGTAGGCTACTTGTACCACTTTGACTATCCATGACATTTTGTGTGAATGTTTGCTATGATTGCTCGTGAAGATGCAGGGTAGCTATGTTTTTTGTTTTAAATCTCTATATAGGCCTACCAGCTAATTCTATTGAGCTCTTTTGTGGCACACCAGCTAATCTGTAACAATAATCAGTGTGATAATGTGGTCATCAGCTTGGTGTACTTTTTGGGTGAGAGCCTCGGATATTTTCATGTCAGTTTTAGTGGCCTTAGACCCTATATTTAGAGCTAGGATAGGAAGAAGTAACCCATTATTTAGAATGAGGTAGGACGATAGGCCTTAAATGTAGACTTCTCTAACCTGTTAGTGAGCACACAGGTTAGGCTTTGTTAATTTGATTCGTTGTGGTAAACACACACATTGTATTGAAATGCAGTCTTTGTTTCTTCTATAGCTGTTGATGAGATTTGGCCTAAACTCTCATCCAAATATTTTAAACTGTTCCCTTATGCATTGATAGACCTTAAGTTCATTTTATTCGTCACTTACTGGTAGGGCCTACGGTACTTTATTTTCCGTAGTATTGGTCAATCATACGGAACGTGATTCACAATATCCAGAAATGTTATATTTTCATGTTTTCAGATAATTTAAGGTAAATATCGTAGGCCACATCTCTACGACTTATGTTCTAAGACATAATGTGCATTTCGTACGCAATATTTTACATCTTTACATGACAACTTTGTTAAATTACTGTGGAAAATATATTTTTCTATGCTTTCTTGCCTCTGGACATCCATGCATGTACAGTTTCATACGATACAAATAGGAAATAATGACGGCTCAAAGACTGAAGCAAGCTACAAGGGAGCCATGTTGTATTGCTCCAGTTGCTTAGCAACGGAGCGGAAGTGACGTTGACTTCGGCAGCGTATTGAACTAAATTAAATACCAGTGCATTACAATGTGTATAAACATTTCCTGTACCATATTTCATTGCGTTTGGAACATTAAATCGTGAGAAAGGTCTATTTAAAATTTTCAAATTCGCTTGGCTGCCATGTTCGTTTTGTAGTTAACCGGTTTTTGAAAGTCCTATAGATAAACTTCCAGTAGTGCCCTTTATCTCCGTGCAAAATTTCATGGTGATACCGCTAATAGTTTCAGAAATATAGAATGCCGGTGGAATATTTCGCACAGCCGCCATCTTGAGGTTATGTAAACAATTGAACGAAGTTACATGTCGGTGCATTACAATGTGTATAAACATATTCTGTACCAAGTTTTATTGCGTTTGATTGGTTGAATCGCGAGAAACGTCTATTTAAAAGTTGCAACTTCGCTTGGCCGCCCTGTTGGCTTTGTAGCTACCAAGTTTTCAAAAGTTCCATAGGTGAACTTCTAGCTATTTCCTTTATCACCATACAGAATTCCAGGGTGATATCGGGAATAGTTTCGGAGATATTGAATACTGGTGAAATATTTCGCACAGCCGCCATGTTGGATTGGTGACACGTAACAAATTTTGAAGGGCACGGTCGGGGTCGCGCGGAATAGTGCTATAAACTTACCGAGTTTCATTGAAATCGCTCCAGCCGTTTAGAAGTTATTTGGGGGACACACAAAAATACTCACACACACACGCACAAGCACACACAGACAGACACACGGACAAAAGGTGATCTCGTAAGCTTTTTTTTTTTCCTTTCAAAAATGAAAATAGGCTAAAAATCATGTTGTTATTCTCATTTTATTACATTCATCCATCTTCCATAAGTTAATACCGGGTGGTCCGCCAGCCCCTTGCGATCCAGTTTTATGCATCCCGTCACATGTACTATAATTCTGAAAGACATCGCACCGGTTTCATTCTCTAAACAGGGGTAGTATAACGAGATGTGTGTTTACGGGCTAGAAGGCAGCTGGAGTCGTAAGCGCCACTATAAATTCAGTATGGGTACCTCGAGTGAACCCGTAAAACGACCACAGATACGAGAACACATACTTTTAAACAGGAGGTGCACGCACAGACCGAGAGCAGGTTTTGTATAGAGTGGGAAGTGCACGCTGCAAGTCAAGCGTCGTAGTAGCACACATGGAAAGCGCGCGGTAGGATGGATGTGTGATAGTTTACAGTGCTCGAGAGTTCAAAGGTTGAAGTCCCATGCATTTTTTTTTGTAACATTCAGTTGCCTGGGATGTGGCAAGGTACTTAATAGTTTCACAAGCTGATTTGTTTATTTGCCCCTGTAAAAGACCGTGTCACCGCAGAGTCCCGGGTTCGATTCCCGGCTCTGCCAAGAAACTTAATTCTGGTCTGAAGGCCGGAACGGGGTTCACTCAGCCTCGTGGGGCACACAAACTGAGTAGAGGATGGTTCGCTTCCTGCCTCGGCCATCCTGGAAGTGGTTTTCCGTGGTTTCCTCACTTCTTTTCACAGCGATTGCTGGGATGGTTCCTTTCGACAGGTTTACGACCGTCTTCATTCCCACTCCCTTCGCTGCCCTTTCCTTCATTAGACCCAAGTTCGTGGTCGCCTAGTCGCTTGACCTGCAACGCGCACTTCCCAGTATATACAATACCTGCTCTCGGTATGTGCACCTCCTGTTTTAAAGTACGTGTTCTGCATATCTGTGCTCGTTTTACGGGTTAATTCAAGGTACCCATACTGAATTAATAGTGGCACTCACGATTCCTGCTGCCTTCTAGCCCGTAAACACACATCTCGTTATATTACCCCAGTTTAGGGAGAGGGGCCGATGTCTTTCGGAATTGTAACACATGTGACGGGATGCATAAAACTGGATCGCAAGGGGCTGGAGGACCATCCGGTATAATGTAATACAAGTAGCGTACTGTTGTAAATATTCTGTAATTGTCGAACTATAACCCTAATATGCTAGACAAAATAGGATTCTTTCTATGTTTTGGAAACTCAATAAATATATAATGATAGGTGTCACACCCACTTATTTGTAGCTGCCCAGTTACCTTTTATAATTCCCTAATTCCTAAGAGAGGTTGACAAGAAAGATGACAAGTAAGGGAAACAACGATGGACTCAGCCGGGGACCCTTGGTTACTGAACTACGTCCCATTAGTTGTTGACAATGTTGTATGGACCAGAATTCCTAAGACTATGTTTGTTGGATTTTTACCTATGTGCGTTGGTGTATTCGATGCTGTTCTGACCTTTAATAATAGCAGATTGGGAAGGGTAAGTGTTTTGAAACATTTGAACATTGTGAAAAGTTAAAAAGGGGGAATGTAGACGTTTGTTTATTTAATCGTGTCAGAGGACATATATCATTGAACAATCAAAACAATTACATGGTACTAGAAGTAACTCTGATATTTCTACAAACATTGCATGGTTATTTGAAAGCTATTCACACACGCATGCGTATACTCAATTTAAATGCAGTGAGACCAGTATTTTGCTAATTTGTAAGCTTCAGGCGTTCCGTCCATCAGGTTATGTGGAGAACATGTAATTGGACACAACTTGCAAACGAGGAGGTGATTCATGGTTTGTTCCTCACCGCATTCACACTAAGTTGAGTCACAGGGAAATCCCCATTTTTCCAAGTTGGTTTTAGACCTCCCTGCTCCAGTGCGTAGCCTGTTGCGGGTCTTCCATGTTGACCAAGTTTCTTCGTGTCCAGTGGGCAGGTGTTCAGACGGTAGCACCCATCCTGCAGAGTCGTTATATCTGGAACGCCAGGAAAGTAGTCGGAATGCTAGAGGAGATGGAGACGCTGAAGGCTTTATTAAGGAATCTGGGAAGGAGTAGAGGTACGACAGAAACTGTAAGGATGATGATGCTATCAACCTAGAGTACGCTGCAGGTATGTATTGATCTATGTTGAAACTATAAATACATTTTCCCGAAAAGTAATATATTTTTAAAACTGCCTATTTTCTCAGAAACTGCAGAACATAGACCAGAGCATTTTCTACATTTCATATTCTCAGTAATCTTATTGAATCCTTAATATGAGGACATATTAATAATTCTAACTTATTCATTCTGCGTTTGAAGCTACTGGCACTCAAGAAGGTAGATCATACAGATATTTCGAAACATCAGGTACAAACTGGCGACGTGAAGGACGGATATGGAATTTCGTGATACAATAGACTTGAGCGAACTTGGTATTTAGGGCTTTATTTCTACAGCAAGTTGCACCGTTAGGAGCCAGGTGAAGGACACATCCACCATCACCCAGCGCTTGACTCATGCAGAAATTATTTTCATTGTCTTTGAGCGTCAGAGCAGGACAGAAAGTAAGAAATTTAGAGACAGAAATATGTTTTAGCCACGCCCATGGGAGGGTCAGTGTACGAAGAACCGCGAATTCGGCGTCGTGAAGAACCGATCAGAGGAGATGATGCTTATTTTGGCGGGGACGTGGCGTGCCTATGCCGAGTCTAATTATTGAGCGGGAATTAATTTGCAGATAATCCCACGATCGAATTCGCTGTGGGATGGCTTCATCGTGATCGACAGTGTGTTACGATCAAAATGAATGTTGTCGCATGTCAGCGAGCCTATTATTGCAGGACTTAATTTCGGAGCTACCTCCCACCCTTAAAATTATGTCCTGATAATTTTAATACTGCTTTGAGTGCTGTTGAACTTACAACTACATGGGGTGTCTGAGGACACAGACGTACTTCTACTTTGCGTGTCTGGAGTGACACTTAATACTACTATTTGGTCTGCCGAGATGACACCTGTAACATTTTAACATTTTGATATATTTTGAGATCAAATACCAGTTGTGTGCGTGCAACTAAGTTTTGTTTAAAGCTAAAGTCAGCGTGAAATTAGGTAGTTATCATGCTACAGGTTAAGGATAGTATTCGTTATTTTTGCTATAGGACTGTTGGTGAAATAAGTAGCCAAAGATAGCAAAATAGCTAGGCAATTTAAGCGTGTGCTAATTATTATTTTATCCAAGCAGCACGATGTCGTTCCAGGCCGATGAAGGAAGGATGATCTACAGTCGCATCATATTGGAGATGATGAATACGGGCTAAGCATACCAGAAGGGGAAATGTCGGGAGTTGTGAACTGACTAGCAGCTGCAGAAGGATTAGTACAAAATTAAATTTATTTAATTTTGACAAGTCGGTTTAGTTTCATGGGAATACTTTGTTGTAAATATTTGCCTTGTGTGTTTAAATGTAGAATCTTGTTGTATTTGTGACTGACACACAAATTATTGCATGACGCAGCGTGACATATTTGTTATGTAAATATTCTTGTGGATTTATTTGTTGGTTCTTGTATATGTGGCCTCATGCGCGTGCGGAGTGCGTGGATGCCAGCATACGGCAGTTGATCAATATAATCTGGAGGCTAGCGTTATGACAGAAGTGGATCTGAATTAATAAAGCGTAAAAATCAGTATTGGGGGAATCATAGTTGTGATAGTAAGTTTATGATCAATCAGGCTATGTGATTTGATAAATTGCCATGTTGCAAATATGTTTGATACGAGAAGCCATTTGCTTCCTCGTCATGTTAATTTTATCGTTTAAATACATGTAGTATTGACGTCACGAGTATTTTGTGCCTTGAAATGGTCTTCTCAGTAAGTGCTAGCCACGCGTCTTGGTGAGGTGTACCATACCAACTGATGGGCCGAAACGCTGGCAATTATAATTTGAGCTAACCGGACCATTTTATCATATTATTTGATACTACTTTACTTGTGTCAAAACATCCTCATCTTAATTATAACATAAGGAAAATAATATTCAGTTCTGGTTCCTGGGGGACAGGCCCACATAAAAATGTCTGGGGTACGCCTCGTTGCGTAGTGGCTAGCATTCTTGGCTGTCCCCTCGGAGGCCCGGATTCGATTTCCAGCTCTGCCAAGAAATTTTATTCTGGTCTGAGGGCTGGAACGAAGTATACTTAGCCTCGTGAGGCAAAACTGAGACGAGACGGGTTTGATTCCTACTTCGGCCATCCTGGCAGTGGTTTTCCGTGGTTTCCCACTTCTACTCCAGACAAACGCCGGGATGATACCCAACTTAAGGTCAGAGCCACTTCCTGCCCAAATCCTACCTCAATTACTATTACACACACTAGTACGGGCATCAGTGACACAGATTATCAGACAAATTCTAGTACACGTGGCTACATGACCACGATGCTGCAAAGGTCCTAAAATCAACAACAACAACAGCATACTGTATGTCTGGGGAGTTGGTAAGTAATATCAGAGATACGAATAAAAGTTAATAACAAGGCACATTGTTGATATATTCTTCTGATATTCACTATAGCCGAGTATTTCCAGTGATAATGTAATACGAAACTGCAGATCAGAGATATGCGGTTCGAGTTTAGCCGCTGAATGTGTTTTGCTTTAATACTCACTCCAGGAAAATATCGGGATGGTTCCTTATTTCCGGTTTCGGGACGCATACCCTGATCCTGGATCATTCTTAATAATTACAACTACACACCAGTATAATTACCAGAACAACAGAAATTATCAAATAATATACGAAGGTGAACCCAAAGAAACCGGTTTTTCGTTATAAAAATATTTATTACAGTTTTAAAAAAATCTCCAATCACCTTCAAAGTGCTCTCTATTAGATGCGATGCACTTGTCAAGTCATTTTTACCACTGTTTGAATCACCTCTGGAACCCCTCAACTTTGATATCGTCCAGTGCCCTTTGCGCAGTTGTTTATCTCGCCTCCACATAATCCCTTTTAGCTTTGCTTTCATTCTGGGGAAAAGAAAAAAGTCACACGGGACTAGGTCTGGGGAATACGGAGGGTTGGAAACGACAGACCACCCCTGAGAGGCCAAGTAGCGGTTCACAAATAAGGCCATGTGTGTGGGGGTGTGGTCGTGATGAGGGAGCCAGTTACCTGATCGACAAAGTTCCGGGCGAATGTCTTAAAACTCCCAAATAAACGTGCTGGCCAATAGTCTGGCCAGAGAGAACAAACTCCCGGTGCGCAATTGCATGAACATCAAAAGAGACAATGATCATCGTCTTCACATTCGACCTCACTTATAGAGCAAGGATGTAGGCTAATCGTTTTTAAAAGCCCCTAACTGAAGAAATAATAGATGGTATATTGGCTTTCACAGTCAGTGAATTAAAACTCAGCAATTCTTCTAGGTTTATGCCATGTCTTGTGTGGGGTTTCGCTTAGGAGCACCAAGCTGGCTCATCAGTAGGCTCTTGGTTTGCGTTCCCTGACACCCACACGTGTAGCGAACTGTGCACTACCTCCCTTCTTATGAAGCACACCTGCGCGTCTTTATTGCGAGAGCTAAAAGCTCAAGCTGCTTGAGTTCGCTACTGCTGTGGGGGTCCAAGGACGGATACCAAGAGCCCGCTGATGAGCCAGTGTTTTGTTCCTAGCCGAAACCCCACACAAGATACGGCATATACCTAGAAGAATCGCCGAGTTTGAAGAAATAGTAATTAACTATTTTTGAACTCCTAACAATTTTTTATGCAGCGTGGGATAGATCAAACGGTAACTTTATGTTCTATGTCAGGGGTTCTCAACCTGTGGTACGCGTACCCCTAAAGGGGTACGCGAAACATTTCAGGGGGTACGTGGCAGGCCATCTTTATACTCGATCCACATGCACAGTGAGCTTCGTGCCGTGACTACTGTGTGAGTTATTTACGGCGCGTGTATTTGAACTCCACAAAGAATTGCATCTTTTCTTTACCGAGCACAATTCTAATTTATCATCAGTACTCAATGACTTTGGTTGGCTTTTAAAATTGGCCTATTCAAGTGATATTTTTGAAACACTGAACATTTGGAATAAGTGTATGCAAGGTAGTGTTTCTGATATGTTCTATTTTGGAATGAAAAATAACGCAATGATTGCAAAAATCACCCTTTGGGAAAAGGAAGTGAAAAACAACAACTATATTTTGTTTTATTTAAATATATTTCCTTATAAAATTACAAAGGTAAAACCATACTAACTAAATACCTTTACATATTTAATAACCATTATTACTACCTAAGAAAGGTTAGTAGGGGGTACGCAGAATGTTTAATTTTTTTAAGGGGTACGATGGTTGAAAAAGGTTGAGAACCCCTGTTCTATGTCACAGGACATCTGGACAATCAACTATTATGTTGCGTATAGCAAGTGCTGCTCTCTTTGAGATTACTGGCGAATCAATTGACATCAAACTGATTATTTTAGTGACAACACTTATCGCTGCAGATAGTGAGCTTTACTTTATCTCCCGGAGCGAAACAGCTGGCGGTTGGTGACAAGATGTGAAGCAACGGTAATATTCCTTTAATGCAGGTGCACCGTAAGAATACCCATATTTAACCCTCAGTAAATGGAGCTTAAAGGTTCTCCCACACCATTCATGACACTATAGAGCAGGCATGGATATGGAAGTATGGGATGGGAGAGGCCAGATCGACCACTTCCTAGGTTACACATCGAACTTGACATTATTTTGCTTTCATCGTCAACAACTAAAGGTTACAGTAACAGAACTACTGCTGCATGTCCCAGTTGCCAAAATTTAATTTGATGGTTGGTTCCTCAGTTTAGGGACTGCGTCAACGCGGTCTTGTGCCCCGTGTACATACTTTGGGTGTGTGTAGCATCTGTCTGATGACCGGAGTTAATTATCATGGCTCTATTAGTGTGTGTAATCAGTTTTAATTCAAGTAAGGACTACAGACATTCAATTATAAAATAGTTCCTACTCTTGCTAACAAACGCCACCGTCAACGACAACTAGTTCTGAACTTTGTTACTAGATGCCACCGCAGTCGGCTCCTGGCGAAGAATGTTGGAACCCTAGAGCTTTACCTAAATCTAACCTATAATTTAGCTTCACACAAGTGTAATTACTGAAAGGTTCTTATACATGCCATAAATCTATGACATGGGACCGCCGTGCCGGCTTTACTTCGCCTTCAAATGAAGGCATACTGAGGGATTTCTACCGCTCTTAAAAATCCAACGACTTCGGCCGGGTTTGAACCCGCGACCTTGGGCATAGAAGCTCAGCATGCTACCAACTACGCCAACGAAGCCGCTAATGTAATCTGAGTCAACAAATCCCTTCATCCTGATCCATATACGAGACTGTAATTTACGCGTTGAAAAATCATCTGCGCAAGCAAGACAAAAATCAATGCGCTTTGAAGGTTAGATCACAAGAAAGTATAAATGTTTGAAATTTGGTTGGCCACCAGGTTTTTGAAAGTGGCATACATATATTGTACTTAAGAGTTCTTTGTATGTTGATTGCTGTAGTTTCGGAGATTTTGAGAACCGAAGTAATATTTAGGTTCGACCATGGCGAGATGTAGATATTATATGCAGAAAACTGTACTTTCATTATAGAACAAGTTTTCATTATGATACAGTTTCTCCACCAATAGAGCTCAAGATTTTCATTTCGATACAGTTTTTGACGAATTAGGTAAGGAAGTTTCGAACCTGCGCTCAACGCACTCAAGATCCAACATGTTGGACATGAATTACATGATTTGAAAGTTGACAGTGTAGAGGAACCATTGTAGTTACAATGCCAAACACAAAGACAAAATCAGCACGAACTTTTATAGTAACGAGAAAGTACTATGAATTATGCGGGAAATTTAGGAATCTCCGTCCAGAAGTTTGCAACACACCATCCTCCTAAATTACCGACATGGAAAGTGTGCACCGTCCCAAATGTTTGCATAAATAAACTGTGGAATATTGGGGGGAAAATAGCACTGTGCCTAAATATCCCTAACTCCAATTTCGACACAGAGCATTGCTTTCGTACGATTTTGGCGACAATTTAGTGAATGCTGGTGTAGATATAACCACACTAGAACGTCATGGAGGCAGCAAACATATGGCATTTGTTCCACGGAAATCAATAACCCAGCTCTCTGTTCAGTAAAGGGATTTCTTAGGTGAAACTTTTCCGCCAGAAGTCAGAAGTCATGACTGTTCTATCTGGGACTCCATTGATTTGCCGTCCGTTGACATTTTGTACGCATCGAATTTGAAGAATAACAAATTGATAATACGATACATTTTAATTTTAAAGCCTTTGTGACAGCCAATTGTGTGTTATTTGAACTAAATAACAAAATGATCCCACATAGTACCTGTGCGGTATCTGTTGGCGCTAGTTCAGGATAAACAATGTCTCAAAGTTTTGGAATTTGTTATTGGATAGAGAGCAAATGCTGAGCCCACACAATTCCCAAGAAGAAGAAGAAGAAAGCTTTGGAAGGTCTTTGACCCTTACTGTGAACCCAGCGCATGCGCTCTGTTCACTAAACTCAACTGTTATAATCTCGACATATATTTATGAATATTTATGTTAGAGCATATAATAATTTTATAATTATCGATGAACATAAACTGTCGTATGCAACCCGCCTGTCATGGTGATTAAGACACTCTTCAGGAAATTGTAAAACGAGCGAAGCGAAAAGTGTCTTGATTATTGCAATTATAGGCTCGTTGCATAATGTACAATTCTCGTGCATGTCATATTGGATTGTACTGTAGTTTTGTAAAAGTAAATGTAGTTGTTCATTATACACAATTTCATTTCGTTCGCTTGATTTTTAGTCTATTTTCATTTTTGAAAAAATAGTCTTATGAGATCACTTTATGCCCGGGTGTGTGTGTGTGTGTGTGTGTGTGTGTGTCCCTCCCACCCTAATAAAATCTAAACGACTGGAGCAATTTCAATGAAAATTGGTAAGATCATAGTACTGTTTCCTCCGGCCCCGACCGTGCCCTTCAAATTTTATAAAGTCTCAAATATCCAACATAGCGGCTATGCGAAATATTTCACCGGCATTCTATATCTCCAAAACTACTACGTATTGTACCCTTTAATGCAGGTCTTCTGGGATGTTGACTCTCTTTTCATGCGTGCTCGGTTCGGGGGGGGGGGGGGCTTAGCATTAAATACATCCTAGGGGTTTCGATATGGATCATGGGAACTTCTCCTATAAATCATATGCCATGGGAATATTAAAACCAAGAATTTATTCATGAAAACACATTGAATTTAAAGAACAACAATAAAAATAAAACAACCCCCCCCCCCCCCAATTAAATCACAAAACCGAATAAACATCTGTCCAGAGATTCACCAAAATGACATAAGTCAACAACTAAAAAAAATGCAATTGCACAAACAAATGTGTCCAAACCTCTTATACTGTACACTGTTATAAATGGAACTCAATTTAAGTGGAATATTAATTAACCTTAACTCAGTTCCATAGGAACTTTACCAAATGCTTAACTCAATCAAAATTGACCTCAATCAAAGAATTAACTCAGTTCGATTTAACTCATATCAGCTTTAACTCATTTCAAATTTAACTCATTTCAATTTTAAGACCTAGTACAAATCGATTTCTTCGACCACTTGCTTCCGATCTCGATTTGTGTCGGTTGCTGGCCGAGTAGCAAGCGGAATACGACAAAAAGAAAGAAATAAAATCAACAGAAAACCAATGCGTGCCTACTGTAAGGACTGTACAACAACGTGTTTCCGAGTGAAACACACACAAATACATCCGTGACAGGCGGATAACTTCAACAGGTTCAAACACAAATCAACACATGTAAATTCGGGTCACCAAAATAAAATTAAAAAACGAACGTATCGACTCCTAAACACAGATAAAACACACCTCCCTTAATCTTAAATCAACTCAAAACAAAAATTAAACAAACCCTAAATCCTCAAGCTTCAAACAATAACAAGTGAAAGTACCAGTGGCTGCGGCGAATGACCCCTACGTGGCGTGTAGCCTACCCTCATCCTACTTCAACAGCTGGCTTGACTGACATGGACATGTGCTTACTGTCCGTCCACCAGCTTAAGGTCCGTGGCAGGAACGTAACGAGTCAGCTGGTGACAGCTGGCCTCTGCGCGAACGACAATAGTGCCAACCTACTGCTGACCCGTACGATTTCACAATTGAGTAACCATAGCGTGAATAACATCGGCGCTGAGTTGGCAATACCTGCAGCGGCAAGTCCACTCAATCAACGAAGCTGGAATGTCTCTCCTCTCCCCATCAGTCCCCTAAGACCACGAGCTGGTGGACGGATAGTACCTGGCTCGAAAGGAATGCTCCTTCAAGCTCCGACGCATAACATACGACACGATGCCAAAAGGGCGTCAAACCGACGTCCCCGGCATCTCGGCCAAGAACACACAGTGGGCATTAATCACCTCCACTACTTACCGAATGGGCAAAACCTCCATTAATTATTCTAGACGGCACAGTGGGCATTGTTCATCACCAATACTTGCCAAATGGGCAAAACCTCCATTACTTACTCTCGACGGCACAGTAAGCGTTGATCATCACCAATACTTGCCAAATGGGCAAAACCTCCATTACTTACTCTCGACGACACAGTGGGCATTGATCATCACCAATACTTGCCAAATGGGCAAAACCTCCATAACTTACTCTCGACGGCACAGTGGGCGTTGATCATCACCAATACTTGGCAAATGGGCAAAACCTCCATTACTTACTCTCGACGGCACAGTGGGCGTTGTTCATCACCACTACTTGCCAAATGGGCAAAACCTCCATTACTTACTCTCGACGGCACAGTGGGCATTGATCACCTCCACTACTTACCGAATGGGCAAAACCTCCATTAATTATTCTCGACGACACAGTGGGCGTTGATCATCACCAATACTTGCCAAATGGGCAAAACCTCCATTACTTACTCTCGACAGCACAGTGGGCGTTGTTCATCACCAATACTTGGCAAATGGGCATAACCTCCATTACTTACTCTCGACGACACAGTGGGCGTTGATCATCACAAATACTTGCCAAATGGGCAAAACCTCCATTACTTACTCTTGACGACACAGTGGGCATTGATCATCACCAATACTTGCCAAATGGGCAAAACCTCCATTACTTACTCACGACGGCACAGTGGGCATTGACCATCACCAATACTTGCCAAATGGGCAAAACATCCATTACTTATTCTCGACGGCACAGTGGGCATTGTTCATCACCAATACTTGCCAAATGGGCAAAACCTCCATTACTTACTCTCGACGGCACAGTGGGCATTGATCACCTCCACTACTTACCGAATGGGCAAAACCTCCATTAATTATTCTCGACGACACAGTGGGCGTTGATCATCACCAATACTTGCCAAATGGGCAAAACCTCCATTAATTATTCTCGACGGCACAGTGGGCGTTGTTCATCACCAATACTTGCCAAATGGGCAAAACCTCCATTACATACTCTCGACGGCACAGTGGGCGTTGATCATCACCAATACTTGCCAAATGGGCAAAACTCCATTACTTACTCTCGACGGTACAGTGGGCGTTGTTCATCACCAATACTTGCCAAATGGGCAAAACCTCCATTACTTACTCTCGACGACACAGTGGGCATTGATCACCTCCACTACTTACCGAATGGGCAAAACCTCCATTAATTATTCTCGACGACACAGTGGGCGTTGATCATCACCAATACTTGCCAAATGGGCAAAACCTCCATTAATTATTCTCGACGGCACAGTGGGCGTCGTTCATCACCAATACTTGCCAAATGGGCAACACCTCCATTACTTACTCTCGACGGCACAGTGGGCGTTGATCATCACCAATACTTGCCAAATGGGCAAAACCTCCATTACTTATTCTCGACGACACAGTGGGCATTGTTCATCACCAATACTTGCCAAATGGGCAAAACCTCCATTACTTACTCTCGACGGCACAGTGGGCATTGATCATCACCAATACTTGCCAAATGGGCAAAACCTCCATTACTTACTCTCGACGGCACAGTGGGCGTTGATCATCACCAATACTTGCCAAATGGGCAAAACCTCCATTACATACTCTCGACGGCACAGTGGGCGTTGTTCATCACCAATACTTGCCAAATGGGCAAAACCTCCATTACTTACTCTAGACGACACAGTGGGCATTGATCATCACCAATACTTGGCAAATGGGCAAAACCTCCATTACTTACTCTCGACGGCACAGTGGGCATTGATCATCACCAATACTTGGCAAATGGGCAAAACCTCCATTACTTACTCTCGACGGCACAGTGGGCATTGATCACCTCCACTACTTACCGAATGGGCATAACCTCCATTAATTATTCTCGACGAAACAGTAGGCGTTGATCATCACCAATACTTGCCAAATGGGCAAAACCTCCATTACTTATTCTCGACGACACAGGAGGCATTGTTCATCACCAATACTTGCCAAATGGGCAAAACCTCCATTACTTACTCTCGACGGCACAGTGGGCATTGATCATCACCAATACTTGCCAAATGGGCAAAACCTCCATTACTTACTCTCGACGGCACAGTGGGCGTTGATCATCACCAATACTTGCCAAATGGGCAAAACCTCCATTACTTACTCTCGACGGCACAGTGGGCATTGATCATCACCAATACTTGCCAAATGGGCAAGACCTCCATTACTTACTCACGACGGCACAGTGGGCATTGACCATCACCAATACTTGCCAAATGGGCAAAACCTCCATTACTTATTCTCGACGGCACAGTGGGCATTGTTCATCACCAATAATTGCCAAATGGACAAAACCTCCATTATTTACTCTCGACGGCACAGTGGGCATTGATCACCTCCACTACTTACCGAATGGGCAAAACCTCCATTAATTATTCTCGACGACACAGTGGGCGTTGATCATCACCAATACTTGCCAAATGGGCAAAACCTCCATTAATTATTCTCGACGGCACAGTGGGCGTTGTTCATCACCAATACTTGCCAAATGGGCAAAACCTCCATTACATACTCTCGACGGCACAGTGGGCGTTGATCATCACCAATACTTGCCAAATGGGCAAAACCTCCATTACTTACTCTAGACGAAACAGTGGGCATTGATCATCACCAATACTTGGCAAATGGGCAAAACCTCCATTACTTACTCTCGACGGCACAGTGGGCATTGATCATCACCAATACTTGGCAAATGGGCAAAACCTCCATTACTTACTCTCGACGGCACAGTGGGCATTGATCACCTCCACTACTTACCGAATGGGCATAACCTCCATTAATTATTCTCGACGACACAGTAGGCGTTGATCATCACCAATACTTGCCAAATGGGCAAAACCTCCATTAATTATTCTCGACGGCACAGTGGGCGTTGTTCATCACCAATACTTGCCAAATGGGCAAAACCTCCATTACTTACTCTCGACGGCACAGTGGGCGTTGATCATCACCAATACTTGCCAAAGGGGCAAAACCTCCATTACTTATTCTCGACGACACAGGAGGCATTGTTCATCACCAATACTTGCCAAATGGGCAAAACCTCCATTACTTACTCTCGACGGCACAGTGGGCATTGGTCATCACCAATACTTGCCAAATGGGCAAAACCTCCATTACTTACTCTCGACGGCACAGTGGGCGTTGATCATCACCAATACTTGCCAAATGGGCAAAACCTCCATTACTTACTCTCGACGGCACAGTGGGCATTGATCATCACCAATACTTGCCAAATGGGCAAGACCTCCATTACTTACTCACGACGGCACAGTGGGCATTGACCATCACCAATACTTGCCAAATGGGCAAAACCTCCATTACTTATTCTCGACGGCACAGTGGGCATTGTTCATCACCAATAATTGCCAAATGGACAAAACCTCCATTACTTACTCTCGACGGCACAGTGGGAATTGATCACCTCCACTACTTACCGAATGGGCAAAACCTCCATTAATTATTCTCGACGACACAGTGGGCGTTGATCATCACCAATACTTGCCAAATGGGCAAAACCTCCATTAATTATTCTCGACGGCACAGTAGGCGTTGTTCATCACCAATACTTGCCAAATGGGCAAAACCTCCATTACATACTCTCGACGGCACAGTGGGCGTTGATCATCACCAATACTTGCCAAATGGGCAAAACCTCCATTTCTTACTCTCGACGGCACAGTGGGCGTTGTTCATCACCAATACTTGCCAAATGGGCAAAACCTCCATTACTTACTCTCGACGACAAAGTGGGCATTGATCACCTCCACTACTTACCGAATGGGCAAAACCTCCATTAATTATTCTCGACGACACAGTGGGCGTTGATCATCACCAATACTTGCCAAATGGGCAAAACTTCCATTAATTATTCTCGACGGCACAGTGGGCGTTGTGCATCACCAATACTTGCCAAATGGGCAAAACCTCCATTACTTACTCTCGACGGCACAGTGGGCGTTGATCATCACCAATACTTGCCAAATAGGCAAAACCTCCATTACTTATTCTCGACGACACAGTGGGCATTGTTCATCACCAATACTTGCCAAATGGGCAAAACCTCCATTACTTACTCTCGACGGCACAGTGGGCATTGATCATCACCAATACTTGCCAAATGGGCAAAACCTCCATTACTTACTCTCGACGGCACAGTGGGCGTTGATCATCACCAATACTTGCCAAATGGGCAAAACCTCCATTACTTACTCTCGACGGCACAGTGGGCATTGATCATCACCAATACTCGCCAAATGGGCAAGACCTCCATTACTTACTCTCGACGACACAGTGGGCGCAGATCATCACCAATACTTGCCAAAAGGGCAAAACCTCCATTACTTACTCTCGACGACACACTGGGCGCTGATCATCACCAATACTTGCCAAATGGGCAAGACCTCCATTACTTACTCTCGACGACACAGTGGGCGTTGTTCATCACCAATACTTGCCAAATGGGCAAAACCTCCATTACTTACTCTCGACGGCACAGTGGGCATTGTTCATCACCAATACTGCCAAATGGGCAAAACCTCCATTACTTACTCTCGACGGCACAGTGGGCATTGATCATCACCAATACTTGCCAAATGGGCAAAACCTCCATTACTTACTCTCGACGGCACAGTGGGCGTTGATCATCACCAATACTTGCCAAATGGGCAAAACCTCCATTACTTACTCTCGACAGCACAGTGGGCGCAGATCATCACCATTACTTGCCAAATGGGCAAAACCTCCATTACTTACTCTCGACGACACAGTGGGCGCTGATCATCACCATTACTTGCCAAATTGGCAAAACCTCCATTACTTACTC
Organism: Meconema thalassinum; assembly: GCA_946902985.2. NCBI lineage: Eukaryota > Metazoa > Arthropoda > Insecta > Orthoptera > Tettigoniidae > Meconema > Meconema thalassinum. The sequence continues at coordinate 494,986,300 of OX336391.1, forward strand.
TCGACGGCACAGTGGGCATTGTTCATCACCAATACTTGCCAAACGGGCAAAACCTCCATTACTTACTCTCGACGACACAGTGGGCATTGATCATCACCAATACTTGCCAAATGGGCAAAACCTCCATTACTTACTCTCGACGGCACAGTGGGCATTGATCATCACCAATACTTGCCAAATGGGCAAAACCTCCATTACTTACTCTCGACGGCACAGTGGGCGTTGTTCATCACCAATACTTGGCAAATGGGCAAAACCTCCATTACTTACTCTCGACTGCACAGTGGGCATTGTTCATCACCAATACTTGCCAAATGGGCAAAACCTCCATTACTTACTCTCGACAGCACAGTGGGCGTTGTTCATCACCAATACTTGGCAAATGGGCAAAACCTCCATTACTTACTCTCGACGGCACAGTGGGCATTGTTCATCACCAATACTTGCGAAATGGCCAAAACCTCCATTACTTACTCTCGACGGCACAGTGGGCATTGATCATCACCAATACTTGCCAAATGGGCAAAACCTCCATTACTTACTCTCGACGGCACAGTGGGCATTGATCATCACCAATACTTGCCAAATGGGCAAAACCTCCATTACTTACTCTCGACGACACAGTGGGCATTGATCATCACCAATACTTGCCAAATGTGCAAAACCTCCATTACTTACTCTCGACGGCACAGCGGGCATTGATCACCTCCACTACTTACCGAATAAGCAAAACCTCCATTACTTACTCTCGACGACACAGTGGGCGTTGATCATCACCATTACTTGCCAAATGGGCAAAACCTCCATTACTTACTCTCGACGGCACAGTGGGCATTTAACATCACCAATACTTGCCAAATGGGCAAAACCTCCATTACTTACTCTCGACGGCACAGTAAACGTTGATCATCACCAATACTTGCCAAATGGGCAAAACCTCCATTACTTACTCTCGACGACACAGTGGGCATTGATCATCACCAATACTTGCCAAATGGGCAAAACCTCCATTACTTACTCTCGACGGCACAGTGGGCGTTGATCATAACCAATACTTGCCAAATGGGCAAAACCTCCATTACTTACTCTCGACGGCACAGTGGGCGTTGATCATCACCAATACTTGGCAAATGGGCAAAACCTCCATTACTTACTCTCGACGGCACAGTGGGCGTTGTTCATCACCAATACTTGCCAAATGGGCAAAACCTCCATTACTTACTCTCGACGGCACAGTGGGCATTGATCACCTCCACTACTTACCGAATGGGCAAAACCTCCATTAATTATTCTCGACGACACAGTGGGCGTTGATCATCACCAATACTTGCCAAATGGGCAAAACCTCCATTACTTACTCTCGACAGCACAGTGGGCGTTGTTCATCACCAATACTTGGCAAATGGGCATAACATCCATTACTTACTCTCGACGACACAGTGGGCGTTGATCATCACAAATACTTGCCAAATGGGCAAAACCTCCATTACTTACTCTTGACGACACAGTGGGCATTGATCATCACCAATACTTGCCAAATGGGCAAAACCTCCATTACTTACTCACGACGGCACAGTGGGCATTGACCATCACCAATACTTGCCAAATGGGCAAAACATCCATTACTTATTCTCGACGGCACAGTGGGCATTGTTCATCACCAATACTTGCCAAATGGGCAAAACCTCTATTACTTACTCTCGACGGCACAGTGGGCATTGATCACCTCCACTACTTACCGAATGGGCAAAACCTCCATTAATTATTCTCGACGACACAGTGGGCGTTGATCATCACCAATACTTGCCAAATGGGCAAAACCTCCATTAATTATTCTCGACGGCACAGTGGGCGTTGTTCATCACCAATACTTGCCAAATGGGCAAAACCTCCATTACATACTCTCGACGGCACAGTGGGCGTTGATCATCACCAATACTTGCCAAATGGGCAAAACCTCCATTACTTACTCTCGACGGTACAGTGGGCGTTGTTCATCACCAATACTTGCCAAATGGGCAAAACCCCCATTACTTACTCTCGACGACACAGTGGGCATTGATCACCTCCACTACTTACCGAATGGGCAAAACCTCCATTAATTATTCTCGACGACACAGTGGGCGTTGATCATCACCAATACTTGCCAAATGGGCAAAACCTCCATTAATTATTCTCGACGGCACAGTGGGCGTCGTTCATCACCAATACTTGCCAAATGGGCAAAACCTCCATTACTTACTCTCGACGGCACAGTGGGCGTTGATCATCACCAATACTTGCCAAATGGGCAAAACCTCCATTACTTATTCTCGACGACACAGTGGGCATTGTTCATCACCAATACTTGCCAAAAGGGCAAAACCTCCATTACTTACTCTCGACGGCACAGTGGGCATTGATCATCACCAATACTTGCCAAATGGGCAAAACCTCCATTACTTACTCTCGACGGCACAGTGGGCGTTGATCATCACCAATACTTGCCAAATGGGCAAAACCTCCATTACATACTCTCGACGGCACAGTGGGCGTTGTTCATCACCAATACTTGCCAAATGGGCAAAACCTCCATTACTTACTCTAGACGACACAGTGGGCATTGATCATCACCAATACTTGGCAAATGGGCAACACCTCCATTACTTACTCTCGACGGCACAGTGGGCATTGATCATCACCAATACTTGGCAAATGGGCAAAACCTCCATTACTTACTCTCGACGGCACAGTGGGCATTGATCACCTCCACTACTTACCGAATGGGCATAACCTCCATTAATTATTCTCGACGACACAGTAGGCGTTGATCATCACCAATACTTGCCAAATGGGCAAAACCTCCATTAATTATTCTCGACGGCACAGTGGGCGTTGTTCATCACCAATACTTGCCAAATGGGCAAAACCTCCATTACTTACTCTCGACGGCACAGTGGGCGTTGATCATCACCAATACTTGCCAAATGGGCAAAACCTCCATTACTTATTCTCGACGACACAGGAGGCATTGTTCATCACCAATACTTGCCAAATGGGCAAAACCTCCATTACTTACTCTCGACGGCACAGTGGGCATTGATCATCACCAATACTTGCCAAATGGGCAAAACCTCCATTACTTACTCTCGACGTCACAGTGGGCGTTGATCATCACCAATACTTGCCAAATGGGCAAAACCTCCATTACTTACTCTCGACGGCACAGTGGGCATTGATCATCACCAATACTTGCCAAATGGGCAAGACCTCCATTACTTACTCACGACGGCACAGTGGGCATTGACCATCACCAATACTTGCCAAATGGGCAAAACCTCCATTACTTATTCTCGACGGCACAGTGGGCATTGTTCATCACCAATAATTGCCAAATGGACAAAACCTCCATTACTTACTCTCGACGGCACAGTGGGCATTGATCACCTCCACTACTTACCGAATGGGCAAAACCTCCATTAATTATTCTCGACGACACAGTGGGCGTTGATCATCACCAATACTTGCCAAATGGGCAAAACCTCCATTAATTATTCTCGACGGCACAGTGGGCGTTGATCATCACCAATACTTGCCAAATGGGCAAAACCTCCATTACTTACTCTCGACAGCACAGTGGGCGTTGTTCATCACCAATACTTGGCAAATGGGCATAACCTCCATTACTTACTCTCGACGACACAGTGGGCGTTGATCATCACAAATACTTGCCAAATGGGCAAAACCTCCATTACTTACTCTTGACGACACAGTGGGCATTGATCATCACCAATACTTGCCAAATGGGCAAAACCTCCATTACTTACTCACGACGGCACAGTGGGCATTGACCATCACCAATACTTGCCAAATGGGCAAAACATCCATTACTTATTCTCGACGGCACAGTGGGCATTGTTCATCACCAATACTTGCCAAATGGGCAAAACCTCTATTACTTACTCTCGACGGCACAGTGGGCATTGATCACCTCCACTACTTACCGAATGGGCAAAACCTCCATTAATTATTCTCGACGACACAGTGGGCGTTGATCATCACCAATACTTGCCAAATGGGCAAAACCTCCATTAATTATTCTCGACGGCACAGTGGGCGTTGTTCATCACCAATACTTGCCAAATGGGCAAAACCTCCATTACATACTCTCGACGGCACAGTGGGCGTTGATCATCACCAATACTTGCCAAATGGGCAAAACCTCCATTACTTACTCTCGACGGTACAGTGGGCGTTGTTCATCACCAATACTTGCCAAATGGGCAAAACCTCCATTACTTACTCTCGACGACACAGTGGGCATTGATCACCTCCACTACTTACCGAATGGGCAAAACCTCCATTAATTATTCTCGACGACACAGTGGGCGTTGATCATCACCAATACTTGCCAAATGGGCAAAACCTCCATTAATTATTCTCGACGGCACAGTGGGCGTCGTTCATCACCAATACTTGCCAAATGGGCAAAACCTCCATTACTTACTCTCGACGGCACAGTGGGCGTTGATCATCACCAATACTTGCCAAATGGGCAAAACCTCCATTACTTATTCTCGACGACACAGTGGGCATTGTTCATCACCAATACTTGCCAAAAGGGCAAAACCTCCATTACTTACTCTCGACGGCACAGTGGGCATTGATCATCACCAATACTTGCCAAATGGGCAAAACCTCCATTACTTACTCTCGACGGCACAGTGGGCGTTGATCATCACCAATACTTGCCAAATGGGCAAAACCTCCATTACATACTCTCGACGGCACAGTGGGCGTTGTTCATCACCAATACTTGCCAAATGGGCAAAACCTCCATTACTTACTCTAGACGACACAGTGGGCATTGATCATCACCAATACTTGGCAAATGGGCAAAACCTCCATTACTTACTCTCGACGGCACAGTGGGCATTGATCATCACCAATACTTGGCAAATGGGCAAAACCTCCATTACTTACTCTCGACGGCACAGTGGGCATTGATCACCTCCACTACTTACCGAATGGGCATAACCTCCATTAATTATTCTCGACGACACAGTAGGCGTTGATCATCACCAATACTTGCCAAATGGGCAAAACCTCCATTAATTATTCTCGACGGCACAGTGGGCGTTGTTCATCACCAATACTTGCCAAATGGGCAAAACCTCCATTACTTACTCTCGACGGCACAGTGGGCGTTGATCATCACCAATACTTGCCAAATGGGCAAAACCTCCATTACTTATTCTCGACGACACAGGAGGCATTGTTCATCACCAATACTTGCCAAATGGGCAAAACCTCCATTACTTACTCTCGACGGCACAGTGGGCATTGATCATCACCAATACTTGCCAAATGGGCAAAACCTCCATTACTTACTCTCGACGGCACAGTGGGCGTTGATCATCACCAATACTTGCCAAATGGGCAAAACCTCCATTACTTACTCTCGACGGCACAGTGGGCATTGATCATCACCAATACTTGCCAAATGGGCAAGACCTCCATTACTTACTCACGACGGCACAGTGGGCATTGACCATCACCAATACTTGCCAAATGGGCAAAACCTCCATTACTTATTCTCGACGGCACAGTGGGCATTGTTCATCACCAATAATTGCCAAATGGACAAAACCTCCATTACTTACTCTCGACGGCACAGTGGGCATTGATCACCTCCACTACTTACCGAATGGGCAAAACCTCCATTAATTATTCTCGACGACACAGTGGGCGTTGATCATCACCAATACTTGCCAAATGGGCAAAACCTCCATTAATTATTCTCGACGGCACAGTGGGCGTTGTTCATCACCAATACTTGCCAAATGGGCAAAACCTCCATTACATACTCTCGACGGCACAGTGGGCGTTGATCATCACCAATACTTGCCAAATGGGCAAAACCTCCATTACTTACTCTCGACGGCACAGTGGGCGTTGTTCATCACCAATACTTGCCAAATGGGCAAAACCTCCATTACTTACTCTCGACGACAAAGTGGGCATTGATCACCTCCACTACTTGCCGAATGGGCAAAGCCTCCAATAATTATTCTCGACGACACAGTGGGCGTTGATCATCACCAATACTTGCCAAATGGGCAAAACTTCCATTAATTATTCTCGACGGCACAGTGGGCGTTGTGCATCACCAATACTTGCCAAATGGGCAAAACCTCCATTACTTACTCTCGACGGCACAGTGGGCGTTGATCATCACCAATACTTGCCAAATGGGCAAAACCTCCATTACTTATTCTCGACGACACAGTGGGCATTGTTCATCACCAATACTTGCCAAATGGGCAAAACCTCCATTACTTACTCTCGACGGCACAGTGGGCATTGATCATCACCAATACTTGCCAAATGGGCAAAACCTCCATTACTTACTCTCGACGGCACAGTGGGCGTTGATCATCACCAATACTTGCCAAATGGGCAAAACCTCCATTACTTACTCTCGACGGCACAGTGGGCATTGATCATCACCAATACTTGCCAAATGGGCAAGACCTCCATTACTTACTCTCGACGACACAGTGGGCGCAGATCATCACCAATACTCGCCAAATGGGCAAAACCTCCATTACTTACTCTCGACGACACACTGGGCGCTGATCATCACCAATACTTGCCAAATGGGCAAGACCTCCATTACTTACTCTCGACGACACAGTGGGCGTTGTTCATCACCAATACTTGCCAAATGGGCAAAACCTCCATTACTTACTCTCGACGGCACAGTGGGCATTGTTCATCACCAATACTTGCCAAATGGGCAAAACCTCTATTACTTACTCTCGACGGCACAGTGGGCATTGATCATCACCAATACTTGCCAAATGGGCAAAACCTCCATTACTTACTCTCGATGGCACAGTGGGCGTTGATCATCACCAATACTTGCCAAATGGGCAAAACCTCCATTACTTACTCTCGAGAGCACAGTGGGCGCAGATCATCACCAATACTTGCCAAATGGGCAAAACCTCCATTACTTACTCTCGACGACACAGTGGGCGCTGATCATCACCATTACTTGCCAAATGGGCAAAACCTCCATTACTTACTCTCGACGGCACAGTGGGCATTGTTCATCACCAATACTTGCCAAACGGGCAAAACCTCCATTACTTACTCTCGACGACACAGTGGGCATTGAGCATCACCAATACTTGCCAAATGGGCAAAACCTCCATTACTTACTCTCGACGGCACAGTGGGCATTGATCATCACCAATACTTGCCAAATGGGCAAAACCTCCATTACTTACTCTCGACGGCACAGTGGGCGTTGTTCGTCACCAATACTTGGCAAATGGGCAAAACCTCCATTACTTACTCTCGACTGCACAGTGGGCATTGTTCATCACCAATACTTGCCAAATGGGCAAAACCTCCATTACTTACTCTCGACAGCACAGTGGGCGTTGTTCATCACCAATACTTGGCAAATGGGCAAAACCTCCATTATTTACTCTCGACGGCACAGTGGGCATTGTTCATCACCAATACTTGCGAAATGGGCAAAACCTCCATTACTTACTCTCGACGGCACAGTGGGCATTGATCATCACCAATACTTGCCAAATGGGCAAAACCTCCATTACTTACTCTCGACGGCACAGTGGGCATTGATCATCACCAATACTTGCCAAATGTGCAAAACCTCCATTACTTACTCTCGACGGCACAGCGGGCATTGATCACCTCCACTACTTACCGAATAAGCAAAACCTCCATTACTTACTCTCGACGACACAGTGGGCGTTGATCATCACCATTACTTGCCAAATGGGCAAAACCTCCATTACTTACTCTCGACGGCACAGTGGGCATTGATCATCACCAATACTTGCCAAATGGGCAAAACCTCCATTACTTACTCTCGACGACACAGTGGGCATTGTTCATCACCAATACTTGCCAAATAGGCAAAACCTCCATTACTTACTCTCGACTGCACAGTGGGCATTGTTCATCACCAATACTTGCCAAATGGGCAAAACCTCCATTACTTACTCCCGACGGCACAGTGGGCATTGATCATCACCAATACTTGCCAAATGGGCAAAACCTCCATTACTTACTCTCGACGGCACAGTGGGCGTTGATCATCACCAATACTTGCCAAATGGGCAAAACCTCCATTACTTACTCTCGACGGCACAGTGGGCATTGATCATCACCAATACTTGCCAAATGGGCAAAACCTCCATTACTTACTCTCGACGGCACAGTGGGCATTGTTCATCACCAATACTTGCCAAATGGGCAAAACCTCCATTACTTACTCTCGACGAAACAGTGGGCGTTGATCATCACCAACACTTGCGAAATGGGCAAAACCTCCATTACTTACTCTCGACGGCACAGTGGGCATTGATCATCACCAATACTTGCCAAATGGGCAAAACCTCCATTACTTACTCTCGACGGCACAGTGGGAATTGATCATCACCAATACTTGCCAAATGGGCAATACCTCCATTACTTACTCTCGACGGCACAGTGAGCGTTGATCATCACCAATACTTGCCAAATGGGCAAAACCTCCATTACTTATTCTCGACGACACAGTGGGCATTGATCACCTCCACTACTTACCGAATGGGCAAAACCTCCATTAATTATTCTCGACGACACAGTGGGCGTTGATCATCACCAATACTTGCCAAATGGGCAAAACCTCCATTAATTATTCTCGACGGCACCGTGGGCGTTTATCATCACCAATACTTGCCAAATGGACAAAACCTCCATTACTTATTCTCGACGACACAGTGGGCATTGATCACCTCCACTACTTACCGAATGGGCAAAACCTCCATTAATTATTCTCGACGACACAGTGGGCGTTGATCATCACCAATACTTGCCAAATGGGCAAAACCTCCATTAATTATTCTCGACGGCAATGTGGGCATTGTTCATCACCAATACTTGCCAAATGGGCAAAACCTCCATTACATACTCTTGACGACACAGTGGGCGTTGATCATCACCAATACTTGCCAAATGGGCAAAACCTCCATTACTTACTCTCGACGACACAGTGGGCGTTGATCATCACCATTACTTGCCAAATGGGCAAAACCTCCATTACTTACTCTCGACGGCACAGTGGGCATTGATCATCACCAATACTTGCCAAATGGGCAAAACCTCCATTACTTACTCTCGACGACACAGTGGGCATTGTTCATCACCAATACTTGCCAAATAGGCAAAACCTCCATTACTTACTCTCGACTGCACAGTGGGCATTGTTCATCACCAATACTTGCCAAATGGGCGAAAACCTCCATTACTTACTCCCGACGGCACAGTGGGCATTGATCATCACCAATACTTGCCAAATGGGCAAAACCTCCATTACTTACTCTCGACGGCACAGTGGGCGTTGATCATCACCAATACTTGCCAAATGGGCAAAACCTCCATTACTTACTCTCGACGGCACAGTGGGCATTGATCATCACCAATACTTGCCAAATGGGCAAAACCTCCATTACTTACTCTCGACGGCACAGTGGGCATTGTTCATCACCAATACTTGCCAAATGGGCAAAACCTCCATTACTTACTCTCGACGAAACAGTGGGCGTTGATCATCACCAATACTTGCCAAATGGGCAAAACCTCCATTACTTACTCTCGACGGCACAGTGGGCATTGATCATCACCAATACTTGCCAAATGGGCAAAACCTCCATTACTTACTCTCGACGGCACAGTGGGCATTGTTCATCACCAATACTTGCCAAATGGGCAAAACCTCCATTACTTACTCTCGACGAAACAGTGGGCGTTGATCATCACCAACACTTGCGAAATGGGCAAAACCTCCATTACTTACTCTCGACGGCACAGTGGGCATTGTTCATCACCAACACTTGCGAAATGGGCAAAACCTCCATTACTTACTCTCGACGGCACAGTGGGCATTGATCATCACCAATACTTGCCAAATGGGCAAAACCTCCATTACTTACTCTCGACGGCACAGTGGGAATTGATCATCACCAATACTTGCCAAATGGGCAATACCTCCATTACTTACTCTCGACGGCACAGTGAGCGTTGATCATCACCAATACTTGCCAAATGGGCAAAACCTCCATTACTTATTCTCGACGACACAGTGGGCATTGATCACCTCCACTACTTACCGAATGGGCAAAACCTCCATTAATTATTCTCGACGACACAGTGGGCGTTGATCATCACCAATACTTGCCAAATGGGCAAAACCTCCATTAATTATTCTCGACGGCACCGTGGGCGTTTATCATCACCAATACTTGCCAAATGGACAAAACCTCCATTACTTATTCTCGACGACACAGTGGGCATTGATCACCTCCACTACTTACCGAATGGGCAAAACCTCCATTAATTATTCTCGACGACACAGTGGGCGTTGATCATCACCAATACTTGCCAAATGGGCAAAACCTCCATTAATTATTCTCGACGGCAATGTGGGCATTGTTCATCACCAATACTTGCCAAATGGGCAAAACCTCCATTACATACTCTTGACGACACAGTGGGCGTTGATCATCACCAATACTTGCCAAATGGGCAAAACCTCCATTACTTACTCTCGACGGCACAGTGGGCATTGATCATCACCAATACTTGCCAAATGGGCAAAACCTCCATTACTTACTCTCGACGGCACAGTGGGCATTGATCATCACCAATACTTGCCAAATGGGCAAAACCTCCATTAATTATTCTCGACGACACAGTGGGCGTTGATCATCACCAATACTTGCCAAATGGGCAAAACCTCCATTACTTACTCTCGACGACACAGTGGGCGTTGATCATCACCAATACTTGCCAAATGGGCAAAACCTCCATTACTTACTCTAGACGACACAGTGGGCGTTGATCATCACCAATACTTGCCAAATGGGCAAAACCTCCATTACTTACTCTCGACGGCACAGTGGGCATTGATCATCACCAATACTTGCCAAATGGGCAAAATCTCCATTAATTATTCTCGACGGCACAGTGGGCGTTGTTCATCACCAATACTTGCCAAATGGGCAAAACCTCCATTACTTACTGTCGACGGCACAGTGGGCGTTGATCATCACCAATACTTGGCAAATGGGCATAACCTCCATTACTTACTCTCGACGACACAGTGGGCGTTGATCATCACAAATACTTGCCGAATGGGCAAAACCTCCATTACTTACTCTTGACGACACAGTGGGCATTGATCATCACCAATACTTGCCAAATGGGCAAAACCTCCATTACTTACTCACGACGGCACAGTGGGCATTGACCATCACCAATACTTGCCAAATGGGCAAAACATCCATTACTTATTCTCGACGGCACAGTGGGCATTGTTCATCACCAATACTTGCCAAATGGGCAAAACCTCCATTACTTACTCTCGACGGCACAGTGGGCATTGATCACCTCCACTACTTACCGAATGGGCAAAACCTCCATTAATTATTCTCGACGACACAGTGGGCGTTGATCATCACCAATACTTGCCAAATGGGCAAAACCTCCATTAATTATTCTCGACGGCACAGTGGGCGTTGTTCATCACCAATACATGCCAAATGGGCAAAACCTCCATTACATACTCTCGACGGCACAGTGGGCGTTGATCATCACCAATACTTGCCAAATGGGCAAAACCTCCATTACTTACTCTCGACGGTACAGTGGGCGTTGTTCATCACCAATACTTGCCAAATGGGCAAAACCTCCATTACTTACTCTCGACGACACAGTGGGCATTGATCACCTCCACTACTTACCGAATGGGCAAAACCTCCATTAATTATTCTCGACGACACAGTGGGCGTTGATCATCACCAATACTTGCCAAATGGGCAAAACCTCCATTAATTATTCTCGACGGCACAGTGGGCGTCGTTCATCACCAATACTTGCCAAATGGGCAAAACCTCCATTACTTACTCTCGACGGCACAGTGGGCGTTGATCATCACCAATACTTGCCAAATGGGCAAAACCTCCATTACTTATTCTCGACGACACAGTGGGCATTGTTCATCACCAATACTTGCCAAATGGGCAAAACCTCCATTACTTACTCTCGACGGCACAGTGGGCATTGATCATCACCAATACTTGCCAAATGGGCAAAACCTCCATTACTTACTCTCGACGGCACAGTGGGCGTTGATCATCACCAATACTTGCCAAATGGGCAAAACCTCCATTACATACTCTCGACGGCACAGTGGGCGTTGTTCATCACCAATACTTGCCAAATGGGCAAAACCTCCATTACTTACTCTAGACGACACAGTGGGCATTGATCATCACCAATACTTGGCAAATGGGCAAAACCTCCATTACTTACTCTCGACGGCACAGTGGGCATTGATCATCACCAATACTTGGCAAATGGGCAAAACCTCCATTACTTACTCTCGACGGCACAGTGGGCATTGATCACCTCCACTACTTACCGAATGGGCATAACCTCCATTAATTATTCTCGACGACACAGTAGGCGTTGATCATCACCAATACTTGCCAAATGGGCAAAACCTCCATTAATTATTCTCGACGGCACAGTGGGCGTTGTTCATCACCAATACTTGCCAAATGGGCAAAACCTCCATTACTTACTCTCGACGGCACAGTGGGCGTTGATCATCACCAATACTTGCCAAATGGGCAAAACCTCCATTACTTATTCTCGACGACACAGGAGTCATTGTTCATCACCAATACTTGCCAAATGGGCAAAACCTCCATTACTTACTCTCGACGGCACAGTGGGCATTGATCATCACCAATACTTGCCAAATGGGCAAAACCTCCATTACTTACTCTCGACGGCACAGTGGGCGTTGATCATCACCAATACTTGCCAAATGGGCAAAACCTCCATTACTTACTCTCGACGGCACAGTGGGCATTGATCATCACCAATACTTGCCAAATGGGCAAGACCTCCATTACTTACTCACGACGGCACAGTGGGCATTGACCATCACCAATACTTGCCAAATGGGCAAAACCTCCATTACTTATTCTCGACGGCACAGTGGGCATTGTTCATCACCAATAATTGCCAAATGGACAAAACCTCCATTACTTACTCTCGACGGCACAGTGGGCATTGATCACCTCCACTACTTACCGAATGGGCAAAACCTCCATTAATTATTCACGACGACACAGTGGGCGTTGATCATCACCAATACTTGCCAAATGGGCAAAACCTCCATTAATTATTCTCGACGGCACAGTGGGCGTTGTTCATCACCAATACTTGCCAAATGGGCAAAACCTCCATTACATACTCTCGACGGCACAGTGGGCGTTGATCATCACCAATACTTGCCAAATGGGCAAAACCTCCATTACTTACTCTCGACGGCACAGTGGGCGTTGTTCATCACCAATACTTGCCAAATGGGCAAAACCTCCATTACTTACTCTCGACGACAAAGTGGGCATTGATCACCTCCACTACTTACCGAATGGGCAAAACCTCCATTAATTATTCTCGACGACACAGTGGGCGTTGATCATCACCAATACTTGCCAAATGGGCAAAACTTCCATTAATTATTCTCGACGGCACAGTGGGCGTTGTGCATCACCAATACTTGCCAAATGGGCAAAACCTCCATTACTTACTCTCGACGGCACAGTGGGCGTTGATCATCACCAATACTTGCCAAATGGGCAAAACCTCCATTACTTATTCTCGACGACACAGTGGGCATTGTTCATCACCAATACTTGCCAAATGGGCAAAACCTCCATTACTTACTCTCGACGGCACAGTGGGCATTGATCATCACCAATACTTGCCAAATGGGCAAAACCTCCATTACTTACTCTCGACGGCACAGTGGGCGTTGATCATCACCAATACTTGCCAAATGGGCAAAACCTCCATTACTTACTCTCGACGGCACAGTGGGCATTGATCATCACCAATACTTGCCAAATGGGCAAGACCTCCATTACTTACTCTCGACGACACAGTGGGCGCAGATCATCACCAATACTTGCCAAATGGGCAAAACCTCCATTACTTACTCTCGACGACACACTGGGCGCTGATCATCACCAATACTTGCCAAATGGGCAAGACCTCCATTACTTACTCTCGACGACACAGTGGGCGTTGTTCATCACCAATACTTGCCAAATGGGCAAAACCTCCATTACTTACTCTCGACGGCACAGTGGGCATTGTTCATCACCAATACTTGCCAAATGGGCAAAACCTCCATTACTTACTCTCGACGGCACAGTGGGCATTGATCATCACCAATACTTGCCAAATGGGCAAAACCTCCATTACTTACTCTCGACGGCACAGTGGGCGTTGATCATCACCAATACTTGCCAAATGGGCAAAACCTCCATTACTTACTCTCGAGAGCACAGTGGGCGCAGATCATCACCAATACTTGCCAAATGGGCAAAACCTCCATTACTTACTCTCGACGACACAGTGGGCGCTGATCATCACCATTACTTGCCAAATGGGCAAAACCTCCATTACTTACTCTCGACGGCACAGTGGGCATTGTTCATCACCAATACTTGCCAAACGGGCAAAACCTCCATTACTTACTCTCGACGACACAGTGGGCATTGAGCATCACCAATACTTGCCAAATGGGCAAAACCTCCATTACTTACTCTCGACGGCACAGTGGGCATTGATCATCACCAATACTTGCCAAATGGGCAAAACCTCCATTACTTACTCTCGACGGCACAGTGGGCGTTGTTCGTCACCAATACTTGGCAAATGGGCAAAACCTCCATTACTTACTCTCGACTGCACAGTGGGCATTGTTCATCACCAATACTTGCCAAATGGGCAAAACCTCCATTACTTACTCTCGACAGCACAGTGGGCGTTGTTCATCACCAATACTTGGCAAATGGGCAAAACCTCCATTACTTACTCTCGACGGCACAGTGGGCATTGTTCATCACCAATACTTGCGAAATGGGCAAAACCTCCATTACTTACTCTCGACGGCACAGTGGGCATTGATCATCACCAATACTTGCCAAATGGGCAAAACCTCCATTACCTACTCTCGACGGCACAGTGGGCATTGATCATCACCAATACTTGCCAAATGGGCAAAACCTCCATTACTTACTCTCGACGGCACAGTGGGCATTGATCATCACCAATACTTGCCAAATGTGCAAAACCTCCATTACTTACTCTCGACGGCACAGCGGGCATTGATCACCTCCACTACTTACCGAATAAGCAAAACCTCCATTACTTACTCTCGACGACACAGTGGGCGTTGATCATCACCATTACTTGCCAAATGGGCAAAACCTCCATTACTTACTCTCGACGGCACAGTGGGCATTGATCATCACCAATACTTGCCAAATGGGCAAAACCTCCATTACTTACTCTCGACGGCACAGTGGGCATTGTTCATCACCAATACTTGCCAAATGGGCAAAACCTCCATTACTTACTCTCGACGGCACAGTGGGCATTGTTCATCACCAATACTTGCCAAATGGGCAAAACCTCCATTACTTACTCCCGACGGCACAGTGGGCATTGATCATCACCAATACTTGCCAAATGGGCAAAACCTCCATTACTTACTCTCGACGGCACAGTGGGCGTTGATCATCACCAATACTTGCCAAATGGGCAAAACCTCCATTACTTACTCTCGACGGCACAGTGGGCATTGATCATCACCAATACTTGCCAAATGGGCAAAACCTCCATTACTTACTCTCGACGGCACAGTGGGCATTGTTCATCACCAATACTTGCCAAATGGGCAAAACCTCCATTACTTACTCTCGACGAAACAGTGGGCGTTGATCATCACCAACACTTGCGAAATGGGCAAAACCTCCATTACTTACTCTCGACGGCCCAGTGGGCATTGATCATCACCAATACTTGCCAAATGGGCAAAACCTCCATTACTTACTCTCGACGGCACAGTGGGAATTGATCATCACCAATACTTGCCAAATGGGCAATACCTCCATTACTTACTCTCGACGGCACAGTGAGCGTTGATCATCACCAATACTTGCCAAATGGGCAAAACCTCCATTACTTATTCTCGACGACACAGTGGGCATTGATCACCTCCACTACTTACCGAATGGGCAAAACCTCCATTAATTATTCTCGACGACACAGTGGGCGTTGATCATCACCAATACTTGCCAAATGGGCAAAACCTCCATTAATTATTCTCGACGGCACCGTGGGCGTTTATCATCACCAATACTTGCCAAATGGGCAAAACCTCCATTACTTATTCTCGACGACACAGTGGGCATTGATCACCTCCACTACTTACCGAATGGGCAAAACCTCCATTAATTATTCTCGACGACACAGTGGGCGTTGATCATCACCAATACTTGCCAAATGGGCAAAACCTCCATTAATTATTCTCGACGGCAATGTGGGCATTGTTCATCACCAATACTTGCCAAATGGGCAAAACCTCCATTACATACTCTTGACGACACAGTGGGCGTTGATCATCACCAATACTTGCCAAATGGGCAAAACCTCCATTACTTACTCTCGACGGCACAGTGGGCATTGATCATCACCAATACTTGCCAAATGGGCAAAACCTCCATTACTTACTCTCGACGGCACAGTGGGCATTGATCATCACCAATACTTGCCAAATGGGCAAAACCTCCATTAATTATTCTCGACGACACAGTGGGCGTTGATCATCACCAATACTTGCCAAATGGGCAAAACCTCCATTACTTACTCTCGACGACACAGTGGGCGTTGATCATCACCAATACTTGCCAAATGGGCAAAACCTCCATTAATTATTCTCGACGGCACTGTGGGCATTGTTCATCACCAATACTTACCAAATGGGCAAAACCTCCATTACTTACTCTCGACGACACAGTGGGCGTTGATCATCACCAATACTTGCCAAATGGGCAAAATTTCCCTTAATTATTCTCGACGGCACAGTGGGCGTTGTTCATCACCAATACTTGCCAAATGGGCAAAACCTCCATTACTTACTGTCGACGGCACAGTGGGCGTTGATCATCACCAATACTTGCCAAATGGGCAAAACCTCCATTACTTACTCTCGGCGGCACAGTGGGCGTTGATCATCACCAATACTTGCCAAATGGGCAAAACCTCCATTACTTATTCTCGACGACACATTGGGCATTGTTCATCACCAATACTTGCCAAATGGGCAAAACCTCCATTACTTACTCTCGACGGCACAGTGGGCATTGATCATCACCAATACTTGCCAAATGGGCAAAACCTCCATTACTTACTCTCGACGGCACAGTGGGCGTTGATCATCACCAATACTTGCCAAATGGGCAAAACCTCCATTACTTACTCTCGACGGCACAGTGGGCATTGATCATCACCAATACTTGCCAAATGGGCAAGACCTCCATTACTTACTCTCGACGACACAGTGGGCGCAGATCATCACCAATACTTGCCAAATGGGCAAAACCTCCATTACTTACTCTCGACGACACACTGGGCGCTGATCATCACCAATACTTGCCAAATGGGCAAGACCTCCATTACTTACTCTCGACGACACAGTGGGCGTTGTTCATCACCAATACTTGCCAAATGGGCAAAACCTCCATTACTTACTCTCGACGGCACAGTGGGCATTGTTCATCACCAATACTTGCCAAATGGGCAAAACCTCCATTACTTACTCTCGACGGCACAGTGGGCATTGATCATCACCAATACTTGCCAAATGGGCAAAACCTCCATTACTTACTCTCGACGGCACAGTGGGCGTTGATCATCACCAATACTTGCCAAATGGGCAAAACCTCCATTACTTACTCTCGAGAGCACAGTGGGCGCAGATCATCACCAATACTTGCCAAATGGGCAATACCTCCATTACTTACTCTCGACGACACAGTGGGCGCTGATCATCACCATTACTTGCCAAATGGGCAAAACCTCCATTACTTACTCTCGACGGCACAGTGGGCATTGTTCATCACCAATACTTGCCAAACGGGCAAAACCTCCATTACTTACTCTCGACGACACAGTGGGCATTGAGCATCACCAATACTTGCCAAATGGGCAAAACCTCCATTACTTACTCTCGACGGCACAGTGGGCATTGATCATCACCAATACTTGCCAAATGGGCAAAACCTCCATTACTTACTCTCGACGGCACAGTGGGCGTTGTTCGTCACCAATACTTGGCAAATGGGCAAAACCTCCATTACTTACTCTCGACTGCACAGTGGGCATTGTTCATCACCAATACTTGCCAAATGGGCAAAACCTCCATTACTTACTCTCGACAGCACAGTGGGCGTTGTTCATCACCAATACTTGGCAAATGGGCAAAACCTCCATTACTTACTCTCGACGGCACAGTGGGCATTGTTCATCACCAATACTTGCGAAATGGGCAAAACCTCCATTACTTACTCTCGACGGCACAGTGGGCATTGATAATCACCAATACTTGCCAAATGGGCAAAACCTCCATTACTTAGTCTCGACGGCACAGTGGGCATTGATCATCACCAATACTTGCCAAATGGGCAAAACCTCCATTACTTACTCTCGACGGCACAGTGGGCATTGATCATCACCAATACTTGCCAAATGTGCAAAACCTCCATTACTTACTCTCGACGGCACAGCGGGCATTGATCACCTCCACTACTTACCGAATAAGCAAAACCTCCATTACTTACTCTCGACGACACAGTGGGCGTTGATCATCAACATTACTTGCCAAATGGGCAAAACCTCCATTACTTACTCTCGACGGCACAGTGGGCATTGATCATCACCAATACTTGCCAAATGGGCAAAACCTCCATTACTTACTCTCGACGGCACAGTGGGCATTGTTCATCACCAATACTTGCCAAATGGGCAAAACCTCCATTACTTACTCTCGACGGCACAGTGGGCATTGTTCATCACCAATACTTGCCAAATGGGCAAAACCTCCATTACTTACTCCAGACGGCACAGTGGGCATTGATCATCACCAATACTTGCCAAATGGGCAAAACCTCCATTACTTACTCTCGACGGCACAGTGGGCGTTGATCATCACCAATACTTGCCAAATGGGCAAAACCTCCATTACTTACTCTCGACGGCACAGTGGGCATTGATCATCACCAATACTTGCCAAATGGGCAAAACCTCCATTACTTACTCTCGACGGCACAGTGGGCATTGTTCATCACCAATACTTGCCAAATGGGCAAAACCTCCATTACTTACTCTCGACGAAACAGTGGGCGTTGATCATCACCAACACTTGCGAAATGGGCAAAACCTCCATTACTTACTCTCGACGGCACAGTGGGCATTGATCATCACCAATACTTGCCAAATGGGCAAAACCTCCATTACTTACTCTCGACGGCACAGTGGGAATTGATCATCACCAATACTTGCCAAATGGGCAATACCTCCATTACTTACTCTCGACGGCACAGTGAGCGTTGATCATCACCAATACTTGCCAAATGGGCAAAACCTCCATTACTTATTCTCGACGACACAGTGGGCATTGATCACCTCCACTACTTACCGAATGGGCAAAACCTCCATTAATTATTCTCGACGACACAGTGGGCGTTGATCATCACCAATACTTGCCAAATGGGCAAAACCTCCATTAATTATTCTCGACGGCACCGTGGGCGTTGATCATCACCAATACTTGGCAAATGGGCAAAACCTCCATTACTTATTCTCGACGACACAGTGGGCATTGATCACCTCCACTACTTACCGAATGGGCAAAACCTCCATTAATTATTCTCGACGACACAGTGGGCGTTGATCATCACCAATACTTGCCAAATGGGCAAAACCTCCATTAATTATTCTCGACGGCAATGTGGGCATTGTTCATCACCAATACTTGCCAAATGGGCAAAACCTCCATTACATACTCTTGACGACACAGTGGGCGTTGATCATCACCAATACTTGCCAAATGGGCAAAACCTCCATTACTTACTCTCGACGGCACAGTGGGCATTGATCATCACCAATACTTGCCAAATGGGCAAAACCTCCATTACTTACTCTCGACGGCACAGTGGGCATTGATCATCACCAATACTTGCCAAATGGGCAAAACCTCCATTAATTATTCTCGACGACACAGTGGGCGTTGATCATCACCAATACTTGCCAAATGGGCAAAACCTCCATTACTTACTCTCGACGACACAGTGGGCGTTGATCATCACCAATACTTGCCAAATGGGCAAAACCTCCATTAATTATTCTCGACGGCACTGTGGGCATTGTTCATCACCAATACTTGCCAAATGGGCAAAATCTCCATTACTTACTCTCGACGACACAGTGGGCGTTGATCATCACCAATACTTGCCAAATGGGCAAAATCTCCATTAATTATTCTCGACGGCACAGTGGGCGTTGTTCATCACCAATACTTGCCAAATGGGCAAAACCTCCATTACATACTGTCGGCGGCACAGTGGGCGTTGATCATCACCAATACTTGCCAAATGGGCAAAACCTCCATTACTTATTCTCGACGACACAGTGGGCATTGTTCATCACCAATACTTGCCAAATGGGCAAAACCTCCATTACTTACTCGCGACGGCACAGTGGGCATTGATCATCACCAATACTTGCCAAATGGGCAAAACCTCCATTACTTACTCTCGACGGCACAGTGGGCGTTGATCATCACCAATACTTGCCAAATGGGCAAAACCTCCATTACTTACTCTCGACGGCACAGTGGGCATTGTTCATCACCAATACTTGCCAAATGGGCAAAACCTGAATTACTTATTCTCGACGACACAGTGGGCATTGTTCATCACCAATACTTGCCAAATGGGCAAAACCTCCATTACTTACTCTCGACGACACAGTGGGCGTTGTTCATCACCAATACTTGCCAAATGGGCAAAACCTCCATTACTTACTCTCGACGGCACAGTGGGCGTTGATCATCACCAATACTTGCCAAATGGGCAAAACCTTCATTACTTACTCTCGACGGCACAGTGGGCGCTGATCATCACCAATACTTGCCAAATGGGCAAAACCTCCATTACTTACTCTCGACGACACAGTGGGCGCTGATCATCACCATTACTTGCCAAATGGGCAAAACCTCCATTACTTACTCTCGACGACACAGTGGGCATTGTTCATCACAAATACTTGCCAAATGGGCAAAACCTCCATTACTTACTCTCGACGACACAGTGGGCGTGGATCATCACCAATACTTGCCAAATGGGCAAAACCTCCATTACTTACTCTCGACGACACAGTGGGCGTTGATCATCACCATTACTTGCCAAATGGGCAAAACCTCCATTACTTACTCTCGACGGCACAGTGGGCATTGTTCATCACCAATACTTGGCAAATGGGCAAAACCTCCATTACTTACTCTCGACGACACAGTGGGCGCTGATCATCACCAATACTTGCCAAATGGGCAAAACCTCCATTACTTACTCTCGACGGCACAGTGGGCATTGTTCATCACCAATACTTGGCAAATGGGCAAAACCTCCATTACTTACTCTCGACGACACAGTGGGCATTGTTCATCACCAATACTTGGCAAATGGGCAAAACCTCCATTACTTACTTTCGACGGCACAGTGGGCATTGATCATCACCAATACTTGCCAAATGGGCAAAACCTCCATTACTTACTCTCGACGGCACAGTGGGCATTGATCATCACCAATACTTGCCAAATGGGCAAAACCTCCATTACTTACTCTCGACGGCACAGTGGGCGTTGATCATCACCAATACTTGCCAAATGGGCAAAACCTCCATTACTTACTCTCGACGGCACAGTGGGCATTGATCATCACCAATACTTGCCAAATGGGCAAGACCTCCATTACATACTCTCGACGACACAGTGGGCGCAGATCATCACCAATACTTGCCAAATGGGCAAAACCTCCATTACTTACTCTCGACGACACACTGGGCGCTGATCATCACCAATACTTGCCAAATGGGCAAGACCTCCATTACTTACTCTCGACAACACAGTGGGCGTTGTTCATCACCAATACTTGCCAAATGGGCAAAACCTCCATTACTTACTCTCGACGGCACAGTGGGCATTGTTCATCACCAATACTTGCCAAATGGGCAAAACCTCCATTACTTACTCTCGACGGCACAGTGGGCATTGATCATCACCAATACTTGCCAAATGGGCAAAACCTCCATTACTTACTCTCGTCGGCACAGTGGGCGTTGATCATCACCAATACTTGCCAAATGGGCAAAACCTCCATTACTTACTCTCGAGAGCACATTGGGCGCAGATCATCACCAATACTTGACAAATGGGCAAAACCTCCATTACTTACTCTCGACGACACAGTGGGCGCTGATCATCACCATTACTTGCCAAATGGGCAAAACCTCCATTACTTACTCTCGACGGCACAGTGGGCATTGTTCATCACCAATACTTGCCAAACGGGCAAAACCTCCATTACTTACTCTCGACGACACAGTGGGCATTGAGCATCACCAATACTTGCCAAATGGGCAAAACCTCCATTACTTACTCTCGACGGCACAGTGGGCATTGATCATCACCAATACTTGCCAAATGGGCAAAACCTCCATTACTTACTCTCGACGGCACAGTGGGCGTTGTTCGTCACCAATACTTGGCAAATGGGCAAAACCTCCATTACTTACTCTCGACTGCACAGTGGGCATTGTTCATCACCAATACTTGCCAAATGGGAAAAACCTCCATTACTTACTCTCGACAGCACAGTGGGCGTTGTTCATCACCAATACTTGGCAAATGGGCAAAACCTCCATTACTTACTCTCGACGGCACAGTGGGCATTGTTCATCACCAATACTTGCGAAATGGGCAAAACCTCCATTACTTACTCTCGACGGCACAGTGGGCATTGATCATCACCAATACTTGCCAAATGGGCAAAACCTCCATTACTTACTCTCGACGGCACAGTGGGCATTGATCATCACCAATACTTGCCAAATGGGCAAAACCTACATTACTTACTCTCGACGGCACAGTGGGCATTGATCATCACCAATACTTGCCAAATGTGCAAAACCTCCATTACTTACTCTCGACGGCACAGCGGGCATTGATCACCTCCACTACTTACCGAATAAGCAAAACCTCCATTACTTACTCTCGACGACACAGTGGGCGTTGATCATCACCATTACTTGCCAAATGTGCAAAACCTCCATTACTTACTCTCGACGGCACAGTGGGCATTGATCATCACCAATACTTGCCAAATGGGCAAAACCTCCATTACTTATTCTCGACGGCACAGTGGGCATTGTTCATCACCAATACTTGCCAAATGGGCAAAACCTCCATTACTTACTCTCGACGGCACAGTGGGCATTGTTCATCACCAATACTTGCCAAATGGGCAAAACCTCCATTACTTACTCCCGACGGCACAGTGGGCATTGATCATCACCAATACTTGCCAAATGGGCAAAACCTCCATTACTTCGTCTCGACGGCACAGTGGGCGTTGATCATCACCAATACTTGCCAAATGGGCAAAACCTCCATTACTGACTCTCGACGGCACAGTGGACATTGATCATCACCAATACTTGCCAAATGGGCAAAACCTCCATTACTTACTCTCGACGGCACAGTGGGCATTGTTCATCACCAATACTTGCCAAATGGGCTAAACCTCCATTACTTACTCTCGACGAAACAGTGGGCGTTGATCATCACCAATACTTGCCAAATGGGCAAAACCTCCATTACTTATTCTCGACGACACAGTGGGCATTGATCACCTCCACTACTTACCGAATGGGCAAAACCTCCATTAATTATTCTCGACGACACAGTGGGCGTTGATCATCACCAATACTTGCCAAATGGGCAAAACCTCCATTAATTATTCTCGACGGCACCGTGGGCGTTTATCATCACCAATACTTGCCAAATGGGCAAAACCTCCATTACTTATTCTCGACGACACAGTGGGCATTGATCACCTCCACTACTTACCGAATGGGCAAAACCTCCATTAATTATTCTCGACGACACAGTGGGCGTTGATCATCACCAATACTTGCCAAATGGGCAAAACCTCCATTAATTATTCTCGACGGCAATGTGGGCATTGTTCATCACCAATACTTGCCAAATGGGCAAAACCTCCATTACATACTCTTGACGACACAGTGGGCGTTGATCATCACCAATACTTGCCAAATGGGCAAAACCTCCATTACTTACTCTCGACGGCACAGTGGGCATTGATCATCACCAATACTTGCCAAATGGGCAAAACCTCCATTACTTACTCTCGACGGCACAGTGGGCATTGATCATCACCAATACTTGCCAAATGGGCAAAACCTCCATTAATTATTCTCGACGACACAGTGGGCGTTGATCATCACCAATACTTGCCAAATGGGCAAAACCTCCATTACTTACTCTCGACGACACAGTGGGCGTTGATCATCACCAATACTTGCCAAATGGGCAAAACCTCCATTAATTATTCTCGACGGCACTGTGGGCATTGTTCATCACCAATACTTACCAAATGGGCAAAACCTCCATTACTTACTCTCGACGACACAGTGGGCGTTGATCATCACCAATACTTGCCAAATGGGCAAAATCTCCATTAATTATTCTCGACGGCACAGTGGGCGTTGTTCATCACCAATACTTGCCAAATGGGCAAAACCTCCATTACTTACTGTCGACGGCACAGTGGGCGTTGATCATCACCAATACTTGCCAAATGGGCAAAACCTCCATTACTTACTCTCGACGGCACAGTGGGCGTTGATCATCACCAATACTTGCCAAATGGGCAAAACCTCCATTACTTATTCTCGACGACACAGTGGGCATTGTTCATCACCAATACTTGCCAAATGGGCAAAACCTCCATTACTTACTCTCGACGGCACAGTGGGCATTGATCATCACCAATACTTGCCAAATGGGCAAAACCTCCATTACTTACTCTCGACGGCACAGTGGGCGTTGATCATCACCAATACTTGCCAAATGGGCAAAACCTCCATTACTTACTCTCGACGGCACAGTGGGCATTGATCATCACCAATACTTGCCAAATGGGCAAGACCTCCATTACTTACTCTCGACGACACAGTGGGCGCAGATCATCACCAATACTTGCCAAATGGGCAAAACCTCCATTACTTACTCTCGACGACACACTGGGCGCTGATCATCACCAATACTTGCCAAATGGGCAAGACCTCCATTACTTACTCTCGACGACACAGTGGGCGTTGTTCATCACCAATACTTGCCAAATGGGCAAAACCTCCATTACTTACTCTCGACGGCACAGTGGGCATTGTTCATCACCAATACTTGCCAAATGGGCAAAACCTCCATTACTTACTCTCGACGGCACAGTGGGCATTGATCATCACCAATACTTGCCAAATGGGCAAAACCTCCATTACTTACTCTCGACGGCACAGTGGGCGTTGATCATCACCAATACTTGCCAAATGGGCAAAACCTCCATTACTTACTCTCGAGAGCACAGTGGGCGCAGATCATCACCAATACTTGCCAAATGGGCAAAACCTCCATTACTTACTCTCGACGACACAGTGGGCGCTGATCATCACCATAACTTGCCAAATGGGCAAAACCTCCATTACTTACTCTCGACGGCACAGTGGGCATTGTTCATCACCAATACTTGCCAAACGGGCAAAACCTCCATTACTTACTCTCGACGACACAGTGGGCATTGAGCATCACCAATACTTGCCAAATGGGCAAAACCTCCATTACTTACTCTCGACGGCACAGTGGGCATTGATCATCACCAATACTTGCCAAATGGGCAAAACCTCCATTACTTACTCTCGACGGCACAGTGGGCGTTGTTCGTCACCAATACTTGGCAAATGGGCAAAACCTCCATTACTTACTCTCGACTGCACAGTGGGCATTGTTCATCACCAATACTTGCCAAATGGGCAAAACCTCCATTACTTACTCTCGACAGCACAGTGGGCGTTGTTCATCACCAATACTTGGCAAATGGGCAAAACCTCCATTACTTACTCTCGACGGCACAGTGGGCATTGTTCATCACCAATACTTGCGAAATGGGCAAAACCTCCATTACTTACTCTCGACGGCACAGTGGGCATTGATCATCACCAATACTTGCCAAATGGGCAAAACTCCATTACTTACTCTCGACGGCACAGTGGGCATTGATCATCACCAATACTTGCCAAATGGGCAAAACCTCCATTACTTACTCTCGACGGCACAGTGGGCATTGATCATCACCAATACTTGCCAAATGTGCAAAACCTCCATTACTTACTCTCGACGGCACAGCGGGCATTGATCACCTCCACTACTTACCGAATAAGCAAAACCTCCATTACTTACTCTCGACGACACAGTGGGCGTTGATCATCACCATTACTTGCCAAATGGGCAAAACCTCCATTACTTACTCTCGACGGCACAGTGGGCATTGATCATCACCAATACTTGCCAAATGGGCAAAACCTCCATTACTTACTCTCGACGGCACAGTGGGCATTGTTCATCACCAATACTTGCCAAATGGGCAAAACCTCCATTACTTACTCTCGACGGCACAGTGGGCATTGTTCATCACCAATACTTGCCAAATGGGCAAAACCTCCATTACTTACTCCCGACGGCACAGTGGGCATTGATCATCACCAATACTTGCCAAATGGGCAAAACCTCCATTACTTACTCTCGACGGCACAGTGGGCGTTGATCATCACCAATACTTGCCAAATGGGCAAAACCTCCATTACTTACTCTCGACGGCACAGTGGGCATTGATCATCACCAATACTTGCCAAATGGGCAAAACCTCCATTACTTACTCTCGACGGCACAGTGGGCATTGTTCATCACCAATACTTGCCAAATGGGCAAAACCTCCATTACTTACTCTCGACGAAACAGTGGGCGTTGATCATCACCAACACTTGCGAAATGGGCAAAACCTCCATTACTTACTCTCGACGGCACAGTGGGCATTGATCATCACCAATACTTGCCAAATGGGCAAAACCTCCATTACTTACTCTCGACGGCACAGTGGGAATTGATCATCACCAATACTTGCCAAATGGGCAATACCTCCATTACTTACTCTCGACGGCACAGTGAGCGTTGATCATCACCAATACTTGCCAAATGGGCAAAACCTCCAGTACTTATTCTCGACGACACAGTGGGCATTGATCACCTCCACTACTTACCGAATGGGCAAAACCTCCATTAATTATTCTCGACGACACAGTGGGCGTTGATCATCACCAATACTTGCCAAATGGGCAAAACCTCCATTAATTATTCTCGACGGCACCGTGGGCGTTGATCATCACCAATACTTGCCAAATGGGCAAAACCTCCATTACTTATTCTCGACGACACAGTGGGCATTGATCACCTCCACTACTTACCGAATGGGCAAAACCTCCATTAATTATTCTCGACGACACAGTGGGCGTTGATCATCACCAATACTTGCCAAATGGGCAAAACCTCCATTAATTATTCTCGACGGCAATGTGGGCATTGTTCATCACCAATACTTGCCAAATGGGCAAAACCTCCATTACATACTCTTGACGACACAGTGGGCGTTGATCATCACCAATACTTGCCAAATGGGCAAAACCTCCATTACTTACTCTCGACGGCACAGTGGGCATTGATCATCACCAATACTTGCCAAATGGGCAAAACCTCCATTACTTACTCTCGACGGCACAGTGGGCATTGATCATCACCAATACTTGCCAAATGGGCAAAACCTCCATTAATTATTCTCGACGACACAGTGGGCGTTGATCATCACCAATACTTGCCAAATGGGCAAAACCTCCATTACTTACTCTCGATGACACAGTGGGCGTTGATCATCACCAATACTTGCCAAATGGGCAAAACCTCCATTAATTATTCTCGACGGCACTGTGGGCATTGTTCATCTCCAATACTTGCCAAATGGGCAAAACCTCCATTACTTACTCTCGACGACACAGTGGGCCTTGATCATCACCAATACTTGCCAAATGGGCAAAATCTCCATTAATTATTCTCGACGGCACAGTGGGCGTTGTTCATCACCAATACTTGCCAAATGGGCAAAACCTCCATTACATACTGTCGACGGCACAGTGGGCGTTGATCATCACCAATACTTGCCAAATGGGCAAAACCTCCATTACTTATTCTCGACGACACAGTGGGCATTGTTCATCACCAATACTTGCCAAATGGGCAAAACCTCCATTACTTACTCTCGACGGCACAGTGGGCATTGATCATCACCAATACTTGCCAAATGGGCAAAACCTCCATTACTTACTCTCGACGGCACAGTGGGCGTTGATCATCACCAATACTTGCCAAATGGGCAAAACCTCCATTACTTACTCTCGACGGCACAGTGGGCATTGTTCATCACCAATACTTGCCAAATGGGCAAAACCTCAATTACTTATTCTCGACGACACAGTGGGCATTGTTCATCACCAATACTTGCCAAATGGGCAAAACCTCCATTACTTACTCTCGACGACACAGTGGGCGTTGTTCATCACCAATACTTGCCAAATGGGCAAAACCTCCATTACTTACTCTCGACGGCACAGTGGGCGTTGATCATCACCAATACTTGCCAAATGGGCAAAACCTTCATTACTTACTCTCGACGGCACAGTGGGCGCTGATCATCACCAATACTTGCCAAATGGGCAAAACCTCCATTACTTACTCTCGACGACACAGTGGGCGCTGATCATCACCATTACTTGCCAAATGGGCAAAACCTCCATTACTTACTCTCGACGACACAGTGGGCATTGTTCATCACAAATACTTGCCAAATGGGCAAAACCTCCATTACTTACTCTCGACGGCACAGTGGGCGCTGATCATCACCAATACTTGCCAAATGGGCAAAACCTCCATTACTTACTCTCGACGGCACAGTGGGCGTTGATCATCACCAATACTTGCCAAATGGGCAAAACCTCCATTACTTACTCTCGACGGCACAGTGGGCATTGATCATCACCAATACTTGCCAAATGGGCAAAACCTCCATTACATACTCTCGACGACACAGTGGGCATTGATCATCACCAATACTTGCCAAATGGGCAAAACCTCCATTACTTACTCTCGACGACACAGTGGGCATTGTTCATCACCAATACTTGCCAAATGGGCAAAACCTCCATTACTTACTCTCGACGGCACAGTGGGCATTGATCATCACCAATACTTGCCAAATTGGCAAAACCTTCATTACTTACTCTCGACGGCACAGTGGGCGCTGATCATCACCAATACTTGCCAAATGGGCAAGACCTCCATTACTTACTCTCGACGACACAGTGGGCGCTGATCATCACCAATACTTGCCAAATGGGCAAAACCTCCATTACTTACTCTCGACGACACAGTGGGCGTGGATCATCACCAATACTTGCCAAATGGGCAAAACCTCCATTACTTACTCTCGACGACACAGTGGGCGTTGATCATCACCATTACTTGCCAAATGGGCAAAACCTCCATTACTTACTCTCGACGGCACAGTGGGCATTGTTCATCACCAATACTTGGCAAATGGGCAAAACCTCCATTACTTACTCTCGACGACACAGTGGGCGCTGATCATCACCAATACTTGCCAAATGGGCAAAACCTCCATTACTTACTCTCGACGGCACAGTGGGCATTGTTCATCACCAATACTTGGCAAATGGGCAAAACATCCATTACTTACTCTCGACGGCACAGTGGGCATTGATCATCACCAATACTTGCCAAATGGGCAAAACCTCCATTACTTACTCTCGACGGCACAGTGGGCGTTGTTTATCACCAATACTTGGCAAATGGGCAAAACCTCCATTACTTACTCTCGACGGCACAGTGGGCATTGGTCATCACCAATATTTGCCAAATGTTCAAAACCTCCATTACTTACTCTCGACGGCACAGTGGGCGTTGATCATCACCAATACTTGCCAAATGGGCAAAACCTCCATTACTTACTCTAGACGACACAGTGGGCGTTGATCATCACCAATACTTGCCAAATGGGCAAAACCTGCATTACTTACTCTCGACGGCACAGTGGGCACTGATCATCACCAATACTTGCCAAATGGGCAAAACCTCCATTACTTACTCTCGACGACACAGTGGGCGTTGATCATCACCAATACTTGCCAAATGGGCAAAACCTCCATTACTTACTCTCGACGGCACAGTGGGCATTGATCATCACCAATACTTGCCAAATGGGCAAGACCTCCATTACTTACTCTCGACGACACAGTGGGCGCAGATCATCACCAATACTTGCCAAATGGGCAAAACCTCCATTACTTACTCTCGACGGCACAGTGGGCATTGATCATCACCAATACTTGGCAAATGGGCAAAACCTCCATTACATACTCTCGACGGCACATTGGGCATTGATCATCACCAATACTTGCCAAATGGGCAAAACCTCCATTACTTACTCTGGGCGACACAGTGGGCGTTGATCATCACCAATACTTGCCAAATGGGCAAAACCTCCATTACTTACTCTCGACGGCACAGTGGGCATTGATCATCACCAATACTTGCCAAATGGGCAAAACCTCCATTACTTACTCTCGACGGCACAGTGGGCATTGTTCATCACCAATACTTGCCAAATGGGCAAAACCTCCATTACTTACTCTCGACGGCACAGTGGGCATTGTTCATCACCAATACTTGCCAAATGGGCAAAACCTCCATTACTTACTCCCGACGGCACAGTGGGCATTGATCATCACCAATACTTGCCAAATGGGCAAAACCTCCATTACTTACTCTCGACGGCACAGTGGGCGTTGATCATCACCAATACTTGCCAAATGGGCAAAACCTCCATTACTTACTCTCGACGGCACAGTGGGCATTGATCATCACCAATACTTGCCAAATGGGCAAAACCTCCATTACTTACTCTCGACGGCACAGTGGGCATTGTTCATCACCAATACTTGCCAAATGGGCAAAACCTCCATTACTTACTCTCGACGAAACAGTGGGCGTTGATCATCACCAACACTTGCGAAATGGGCAAAACCTCCATTACTTACTCTCGACGGCACAGTGGGCATTGATCATCACCAATACTTGCCAAATGGGCAAAACCTCCATTACTTACTCTCGACGGCACAGTGGGAATTGATCATCACCAATACTTGCCAAATGGGCAATACCTCCATTACTTACTCTCGACGGCACAGTGAGCGTTGATCATCACCAATACTTGCCAAATGGGCAAAACCTCCAGTACTTATTCTCGACGACACAGTGGGCATTGATCACCTCCACTACTTACCGAATGGGCAAAACCTCCATTAATTATTCTCGACGACACAGTGGGCGTTGATCATCACCAATACTTGCCAAATGGGCAAAACCTCCATTAATTATTCTCGACGGCACCGTGGGCGTTGATCATCACCAATACTTGCCAAATGGGCAAAACCTCCATTACTTATTCTCGACGACACAGTGGGCATTGATCACCTCCACTACTTACCGAATGGGCAAAACCTCCATTAATTATTCTCGACGACACAGTGGGCGTTGATCATCACCAATACTTGCCAAATGGGCAAAACCTCCATTAATTATTCTCGACGGCAATGTGGGCATTGTTCATCACCAATACTTGCCAAATGGGCAAAACCTCCATTACATACTCTTGACGACACAGTGGGCGTTGATCATCACCAATACTTGCCAAATGGGCAAAACCTCCATTACTTACTCTCGACGGCACAGTGGGCATTGATCATCACCAATACTTGCCAAATGGGCAAAACCTCCATTACTTACTCTCGACGGCACAGTGGGCATTGATCATCACCAATACTTGCCAAATGGGCAAAACCTCCATTAATTATTCTCGACGACACAGTGGGCGTTGATCATCACCAATACTTGCCAAATGGGCAAAACCTCCATTACTTACTCTCGATGACACAGTGGGCGTTGATCATCACCAATACTTGCCAAATGGGCAAAACCTCCATTAATTATTCTCGACGGCACTGTGGGCATTGTTCATCTCCAATACTTGCCAAATGGGCAAAACCTCCATTACTTACTCTCGACGACACAGTGGGCCTTGATCATCACCAATACTTGCCAAATGGGCAAAATCTCCATTAATTATTCTCGACGGCACAGTGGGCGTTGTTCATCACCAATACTTGCCAAATGGGCAAAACCTCCATTACATACTGTCGACGGCACAGTGGGCGTTGATCATCACCAATACTTGCCAAATGGGCAAAACCTCCATTACTTATTCTCGACGACACAGTGGGCATTGTTCATCACCAATACTTGCCAAATGGGCAAAACCTCCATTACTTACTCTCGACGGCACAGTGGGCATTGATCATCACCAATACTTGCCAAATGGGCAAAACCTCCATTACTTACTCTCGACGGCACAGTGGGCGTTGATCATCACCAATACTTGCCAAATGGGCAAAACCTCCATTACTTACTCTCGACGGCACAGTGGGCATTGTTCATCACCAATACTTGCCAAATGGGCAAAACCTCAATTACTTATTCTCGACGACACAGTGGGCATTGTTCATCACCAATACTTGCCAAATGGGCAAAACCTCCATTACTTACTCTCGACGACACAGTGGGCGTTGTTCATCACCAATACTTGCCAAATGGGCAAAACCTCCATTACTTACTCTCGACGGCACAGTGGGCGTTGATCATCACCAATACTTGCCAAATGGGCAAAACCTTCATTACTTACTCTCGACGGCACAGTGGGCGCTGATCATCACCAATACTTGCCAAATGGGCAAAACCTCCATTACTTACTCTCGACGACACAGTGGGCGCTGATCATCACCATTACTTGCCAAATGGGCAAAACCTCCATTACTTACTCTCGACGACACAGTGGGCATTGTTCATCACAAATACTTGCCAAATGGGCAAAACCTCCATTACTTACTCTCGACGGCACAGTGGGCGCTGATCATCACCAATACTTGCCAAATGGGCAAAACCTCCATTACTTACTCTCGACGGCACAGTGGGCGTTGATCATCACCAATACTTGCCAAATGGGCAAAACCTCCATTACTTACTCTCGACGGCACAGTGGGCATTGATCATCACCAATACTTGCCAAATGGGCAAAACCTCCATTACATACTCTCGACGACACAGTGGGCATTGTTCATCACCAATACTTGCCAAATGGGCAAAACCTCCATTACTTACTCTCGACGGCACAGTGGGCATTGATCATCACCAATACTTGCCAAATTGGCAAAACCTTCATTACTTACTCTCGACGGCACAGTGGGCGCTGATCATCACCAATACTTGCCAAATGGGCAAGACCTCCATTACTTACTCTCGACGACACAGTGGGCGCTGATCATCACCAATACTTGCCAAATGGGCAAAACCTCCATTACTTACTCTCGACGACACAGTGGGCGTGGATCATCACCAATACTTGCCAAATGGGCAAAACCTCCATTACTTACTCTCGACGACACAGTGGGCGTTGATCATCACCATTACTTGCCAAATGGGCAAAACCTCCATTACTTACTCTCGACGGCACAGTGGGCATTGTTCATCACCAATACTTGGCAAATGGGCAAAACCTCCATTACTTACTCTCGACGACACAGTGGGCGCTGATCATCACCAATACTTGCCAAATGGGCAAAACCTCCATTACTTACTCTCGACGGCACAGTGGGCATTGTTCATCACCAATACTTGGCAAATGGGCAAAACCTCCATTACTTACTCTCGACGGCACAGTGGGCATTGATCATCACCAATACTTGCCAAATGGGCAAAACCTCCATTACTTACTCTCGACGGCACAGTGGGCGTTGTTTATCACCAATACTTGGCAAATGGGCAAAACCTCCATTACTTACTCTCGACGGCACAGTGGGCATTGGTCATCACCAATATTTGCCAAATGTTCAAAACCTCCATTACTTACTCTCGACGGCACAGTGGGCGTTGATCATCACCAATACTTGCCAAATGGGCAAAACCTCCATTACTTACTCTAGACGACACAGTGGGCGTTGATCATCACCAATACTTGCCAAATGGGCAAAACCTGCATTACTTACTCTCGACGGCACAGTGGGCACTGATCATCACCAATACTTGCCAAATGGGCAAAACCTCCATTACTTACTCTCGACGACACAGTGGGCGTTGATCATCACCAATACTTGCCAAATGGGCAAAACCTCCATTACTTACTCTCGACGGCACAGTGGGCATTGATCATCACCAATACTTGCCAAATGGGCAAGACCTCCATTACTTACTCTCGACGACACAGTGGGCGCAGATCATCACCAATACTTGCCAAATGGGCAAAACCTCCATTACTTACTCTCGACGGCACAGTGGGCATTGATCATCACCAATACTTGGCAAATGGGCAAAACCTCCATTACATACTCTCGACGGCACATTGGGCATTGATCATCACCAATACTTGCCAAATGGGCAAAACCTCCATTACTTACTCTGGGCGACACAGTGGGCGTTGATCATCACCAATACTTGCCAAATGGGCAAAACCTCCATTACTTACTCTCGACGGCACAGTGGGCATTTATCACCTCCACTACTTACCGAATGGGCAAAACCTCCATTACTTACTCTCGACGACACAGTGGGCGTTGATCATCACCATTACTTGCCAAATGGGCAAAACCTCCATTATTTACTCTCGACGGCACAGTGGGCATTGATCATCACCAATACTTGCCAAATGGGCAAAACCTCCATTACTTACTCACGACGGCACAGTGGGCATTGATCATCACCAATACTTGCCAAATGGGCAAAACCTCCATAACTTACTCTCGACGGCACAGTGGGCATTGATCATCACCAATACTTGCCAAATGGGCAAAACCTCTATTACTTACTCTCGACGGCACAGTGGGCGTTGTTCATCACCAATACTTGCCAAATGGGCAAAACCTCCATTACTTACTCTCGACGGCACAGTGGGCATTGATCATCACCAATACTTGCCAAATGGGCAAAACTTCCAATACTTACTCTCGACGGCACAGTGGGCGTTGATAATCACCAATACTTGCCAAATGGGCAAAACCTCCATTACTTACTCTCGACGACACAGTGGGCGTTGATCATCACCATTACTTGCCAAATGGGCAAAACCTCCATTACTTACTCTCGACGACACAGTGGGCGTTGATCATCACCATTACTTGCCAAATGGGCAAAACCTCCATTACTTACTCTCGACGACACAGTGGGCGTTGATCATCACCATTACTTGCCAAATGGGCAAAACCTCCATTACTTACTCTCGACGACACAGTGGGCGTTGATCATCACCATTACTTGCCAAATGGGCAAAACCTCCATTACTTACTCTCGACGACACAGTGGGCGTTGATCATCACCAATACTTGCCAAATGGGCAAAACCTCCATTACTTACTCTCGATGACACAGTGGGCGTTGATCATCACCAATATTTGCCAAATGGGCAAAACCTCCATTACTTACACTCGACGGCACAGTGGGCGTTGATCATCACCAATACTTGCCAAATGGGCAAAACCTCCATTACTTACTCTCGACGACACAGTGGGCATTGATCATCACCAATACTTGCCAAATGGGCAAAACCTCCATTACTTACTCTCGACGGCACAGTGGGCATTGATCATCACCAATTCTTACCAAATGGGCAAAACCTCCATTAATTATTCTCGACGACACAGTGGGCATTGTTCATCACCAATACTTGCCAAATGGGCAAAACCTCCATTACTTACTCTCGACGACACAGTGGGCGTTGATCATCACCAATACTTGCCAAATGGGCCAAACCTCCATTACTTACTCTCGACGGCACAGTGGGCATTGATCATCACCAATTCCTGCCAAATGGGCTAAACCTCCATTACTTACTCTCGACGGCACAGTGGGCGTTGATCATCACCAATACTTGCCAAATGGGCAAAACCTCCATTACTTACTCTCGACGACACAGTGGACATTGATCATCACCAATACTTGCCAAATGGGCAAAACCTCCATTACATACTCTCGACGACACAGTGGGCGTTGATCATCACCAGTACTTGCCAAATGGGCAAAACCTCCATTAATTATTCTCGACGGCACTGTGGGCATTGTTCATCACCAATACTTGCCAAATGGGCAAAACCTCCATTACTTACTCTCGACGACACAGTGGGCGTTGATCATCACCAATACTTGCCAAATGGGCAAAATCTCCATTAATTATTCTCGACGGCACAGTGGGCGTTGTTCATCACCAATACTTGCCAAATGGGCAAAACCTCCATTACTTACTGTCGACGGCACAGTGGGCATTGATCATCACCAATACCTGCCAAATGGGCAAAACCTCCATTACTTACTCTCGACGGCACAGTGGGCGTTGATCATAACCAATACTTGACAAATGGGCAAAACCTCCATTACTTACTCTCGACGGCACAGTGGGCATTGTTCATCACCAATACTTGCCAAATGGGCAAAACCTCCATTACTTATTCTCGACGACACAGTGGGCATTGTTTATCACCAATACTAGCCAAATGGGCAAAACCTCCATTACTTACTCTCGACGGCACAGTGGACATTGTTCATCACCAATACTTGCCAAATGTGCAAAACCTCCATTACTTACTCTCGACGGCACAGTGGGCGTTGATCATCACCAATACTTGCCAAATGGGCAAAACCTCCATTACTTACTCTCGACGACACAGTGGGCGTTGTTCATCACCAATACTTGCCAAATGGGAAAAACCTCCATTACTTACTCTCGACGGCACAGTGGGCGTTGATCATCCCCAATACTTGCCAAATGGGCAAAACCTCCATTACTTACTCTCGACGGCACAGTGGGCGCTGATCATCACCAATACTTGCCAAATGGACAAAACCTCCATTACTTACTCTCGACGACACAGTGGGCGCTGATCATCACCATTACTTGCCAAATGGGCAAAACCTCCATTACTTACTCTCGACGACACAGTGGGCATTGTTCATCACCAATACTTGCCAAATGGGCAAAACCTCCATTACTTACTATCGACGGCACAGTGGGCGCTGATCATCACCAATACTTGCCAAATGGGCAAAACCTCCATTACTTACTCTCGACGGCACAGTGGGCATTGATCATCACCAATACTTGCCAAATGGGCAAAACCTCCATTACTTACTCTCGACGGCACAGTGGGCATTGATCATCACCAATACTTGCCAAATGGGCAAAACCTCCATTACTTACTCTCGACGACACAGTGGGCATTGATCATCACCAATACTTGCCAAATGGGCAAAACCTCCATTACTTACTCTCGACGACACAGTGGGCATTGTTCATCACCAATACTTGCCAAATGGGCAAGACCTCCATTACTTACTCTCGAAGACACAGTGGGCGCTGATCATCACCAATACTTGCCAAATTGGCAAAACCTCCATTACTTACTCTCGACGACACAGTGGGCGTGGATCATCACCAATAATTGCCAAATGGGCAAAACCTCCATTACTTACTCTCGACGACACAGTGGGCGTTGATCATCACCATTAATTGCCAAATGGGCTAAACCTCCATTACTTACTCTCGACGGCACAGTGGGCATTGTTCATCACCAATACTTGGCAAATGGGCAAAACCTCCATTACTTACTCTCGACGACACAGTGGGCGCTGATCATCACCAATACTTGCCAAATGGGCAAAACCTCCATTACTTACTCTCGACGGCACAGTGGGCATTGTTCATCACCAATACTTGCCAAATGGGCAAAACTTCCATTACATTCTCTCGACGGCACAGTGGGCGTTGATCATCACCAATACTTGCCAAATGGGCAAAACCTCCATTACTTATTCTCGACGACACAGTGGGCATTGATCACCTCCACTACTTACCGAATGGGCAAAACCTCCATTAATTATTCTCGACGACACAGTGGGCGTTGATCATCACCAATACTTGCCAAATGGGCAACACCTCCATTAATTATTCTCGACGGCAATGTGGGCATTGTTCATCACCAATACTTGCCAAATGGGCAAAACCTCCATTACTTACTCTCGACGACACAGTGGGCATTGTTCATCACCAATACTTGCCAAATGGGCAAAACCTCCATTACTTACTCTCGACGGCACAGTGGGCATTGATCATCACCAATACTTGCCAAATTGGCAAAACCTCCATTACCTACTCTCGACGGCACAGTGGGCGCTGATCATCACCAATACTTGCCAAATGGGCAAGACCTCCATTACTTACTCTCGACGACACAGTGGGCGCTGATCATCACCAATACTTGCCAAATGGGCAAAACCTCCATTACTTACTCTCGACGGCACAGTGGGCATTGATCATCACCAATACTTGCCAAATGGGCAAAACCTCCATTACTTACTCTAGACGACACAGTGGGCGTTGATCATCACCAATACTTGCCAAATGGGCAAAACCTCCATTACTTACTCTCGACGACACAGTGGGCGTTGATCATCACCAATACTTGCCAAATGGGCAAAATCTCCATTAATTATTCTCGACGGCACAGTGGGCGTTGTTCATCACCAATACTTGCCAAATGGGCAAAACCTCCATTACTTACTGTCGACGGCACAGTGGGCGTTGATCATCACCAATACTTGCCAAATGGGCAAAACCACCCATACTTATTCTCGACGACACAGTGGGCATTGTTCATCACCAATACTTGCCAAATGGGCAAAACCTCCATTACTTACTCTCGACGGCACAGTGGGCATTGATCATCACCAATACTTGCCAAATGGGCAAAACCTCCATTACTTACTCTCGACGGCACAGTGGGCGTTGATCATCACCAATACTTGCCAAATGGGCAAAACCTCCATTACTTACTCTCGACGGCACAGTGGGCATTGTTCATCACCAATACTTGCCAAATGGGCAAAACCTCCATTACTTATTCTCGACGACACAGTGGGCATTGTTCATCACCAATACTTGCCTAATGGGCAAAACCTCCATTACTTACTCTCGACGGCACAGTGGGCATTGTTCATCACCAATACTTGCCAAATGGGCAAAACCTCCATTACTTACTCTCGACGGCACAGTGGGCGTTGATCATCACCAATACTTGCCCAATGGGCAAAACCTCCATTACTTACTCTCGACGACACAGTGGGCGTTGTTCATCACCAATACTTGCCAAATGGGCAAAACCTCCATTACTTACTCTCGACGACACAGTGGGCGCTGATCATCACCATTACTTGCCAAATGGGCAAAACCTCCATTACTTACTCTCGACGACATAGTTGGCATTGTTCATCACCAATACTTGCCAAATGGGCAAAACCTCCATTACTTACTCTCGAGGGCACAGTGGGCGTTGATCATCACCAATACTTGCCAAATGGGCAAAACCTCCATTACTTACTCTCGACGGCACAGTGGGCATTGATCATCACCAATACTTGCCAAATGGGCAAAACCTCCATTACTTACTCTCGACGGCACAGTGGGCATTGATCATCACCAATACTTGCCAAATGGGCAAAACCTCCATTACTTACTCTCGACGACACAGTGGGCATTGATCATCACCAATACTTGCCAAATGGGCAAAACCTCCATTACTTACTCTCGACGACACAGTGGGCATTGTTCATCACCAATACTTGCCAAATGGGCAAAACCTCCATTACTTACTCTCGACGGCACAGTGGGCATTGATCATCACCAATACTTGCCAAATTGGCAAAACCTCCATTACATACTCTCGACGGCACAGTGGGCGCTTATCATCACCAATACTTGCCAAATGGGCAAGACCTCCATTACTTACTCTCGACGACACAGTCGGCGCTGATCATCACCAATACTTGCCAAATGGGCAAAACCTCCATTACTTACTCTCGACGGCACAGTGGGCGTTGATCATCACCAATACTTGCCAAATGGGCAAAACCTCCATTACTTACTCTAGACGACACAGTGGGCGTTGATCATCACCAATACTTGCCAAATGGGCAAAACCTCCATTACTTACTCTCGACGGCACAGTGGGCATTGATCATCACCAATACTTGCCAAATGGGCAAAACCTCCATTACTTACTCTCGACGACACAGTGGGCGTTGATCATCACCAATACTTGCCAAATGGGCAAAACCTCCATTACTTACTCTCGACGGCACAGTGGGCATTTATCGTCACCAATACTTGCCAAATGGGCAAGACCTCCATTACTTACTCTCGACGACACAGTGGGCGCAGATCATCACCAATACTTGCCAAATGGGCAAAACCTCCATTACTTACTCTCGACGGCACAGTGGGCATTGATCATCACCAATACTTGGCAAATGGGCAAAACCTCCATTACTTACTCTCGACGGCACAGTGGGCATTGATCATCACCAATACTTGCCAAATGGGCAAAACCTCCATTACTTACTCTAGACGACACAGTGGGCGTTGATCATCACCAATACTTGCCAAATGGGCAAAACCTCCATTACTTACTCTCGACGGCACAGTGGGCATTGATCACCTCCACTACTTACCGAATGGGCAAAACCTCCATTACTTACTCTCGACGACACAGTGGACGTTGATCATCACCATTACTTGCCAAATGGGCAAAACCTCCATTACTTACTCTCGACGGCACAGTGGGCATTGATCATCACCAATACTTGCCAAATGGGCAAAACCTCCATAACTTACTCTCGACGGCACAGTGGGCATTGATCATCACCAATACTTGCCAAATGGGCAAAACCTCCATTACTTACTCTCGACGGCACAGTGGGCGTTGTTCATCACCAATACTTGCCAAATGCGCAAAACCTCCATTACTTACTCTCGACGGCACAGTGGGCATTGATCATCACCAATACTTGCCAAATGGGCAAAACCTCCATTACTTACTCTCGACGGCACAGTGGGCTATGATCATCACCAATACTTGCCAAATGGGCAAAACCTCCATTACTTACTCTCGACGACACAGTGGGCGTTGATCATCACCATTACTTGCCAAATGGGCAAAACCTCCATTACTTACTCTCGACGACACAGTGGGCGTTGATCATCACCATTACTTGCCAAATGGGCAAAACCTCCATTACTTACTCTCGACGACACAGTGGGCGTTGTTCATCACCAATACTTGCCAAATGGGCAAAACCTCCATTACTTACTCTCGACGGCACAGTGGGCGTTGATCATCACCATTACTTGCCAAATGGGCAAAACCTCCATTACTTAGTCTCGACGACACAGTGGGCGTTGATCATCACCCTTACTTGCCAAATGGGCAAAACCTCCATTACATACTCTCGACGACACAGTGGGCGTTGATCATCACCATTACTTGCCAAATGGGCAAGACCTCCATTACTTACTCTCGACGAAACAGTGGGCGTTGATCATCACCAATACTTGCCAAATGGGCAAAACCTCCATTACTTACTCTCGACGACACAGTGGGCATTGATCATCACCAATACTTGCCAAAAGGGCAAAACCTCCATTACTTACTCTCGACGGCACAGTGGGCATTGATCATCACCAATTCTTACCAAATGGGCAAAACCTCCATTAATTATTCTCGACGACACAGTGGGCATTGTTCATCACCAATACTTGCCAAATGGGCAAAACCTCCATTACTTACTCTCGACGACACAGTGGGCGTTGATCATCACCAATACTTGCCAAATGGGCAAAACCTCCATTACTTACTCTCGACGGCACAGTGGGCATTGATCATCATCAATTCTTGCCAAATGGGCTAAACCTCCATTACTTACTCTCGACGGCACAGTGGGCGTTGATCATCACCAATACTTGCCAAATGGGCAAAACCTCCATTACCTACTCTCGACGACACAGTGGACATTGATCATCACCAATACTTGCCAAATGGGCAAAACCTCCATTACTTACTCTCGACGACACAGTGGGCGTTGATCATCACCAGTACTTGCCAAATGGGCAAAACCTCCATTAATTATTCTCGACGGCACTGTGGGCATTGTTCATCACCAATACTTGCCAAATGGGCAAAACCTCCATTACATACTCTCGAAGACACAGTGGGCGTTGATCATCACCAATACTTGCCAAATGGGCAAAATCTCCATTAATTATTCTCGACGGCACAATG
Source organism: Meconema thalassinum (assembly GCA_946902985.2). Lineage (NCBI taxonomy): Eukaryota > Metazoa > Arthropoda > Insecta > Orthoptera > Tettigoniidae > Meconema > Meconema thalassinum. Next base: position 495,028,746 of record OX336391.1, read on the forward strand.
GGCGTTGTTCACCACCAATACTTGCCAAATGGGCAAAACCTCCATTACTTACTGTCGACGGCACAGTGGGCGTTGATCATCACCAATACTTGCCAAATGGGCAAAACCTCCATTACTTATTCTCGACGACACAGTGGGCATTGTTCATCACCAATACTTGCCGAATGGGCAAAACCTCCATTACTTACTCTCGACGGCACAGTGGGCATTGATCATCACCAATACTTGCCAAATGGGCAAAACCTCCATTACTTACTCTCGACGGCACAGTGGGCGTTGATCCTCACCAATACTTGACAAATGGGCAAAACCTCCATTACTTACTCTCGACGGCACAGTGGGCATTGTTCATCACCAATACTTGCCAAATGGGCAAAACCTCCATTACTTATTCTCGACGACACAGTGGGCATTGTTCATCACCAATACTTGCCAAATGGGCAAAACCTCCATTACTTACTCTCGACGGCACAGTGGGCATTGTTCATCACCAATACTTGCCAAATGGGCAAAACCTCCATTACTTACTCTCGACGGCACAGTGGGCGTTGATCATCACCAATACTTGCCAAATGGGCAAAACCTCCATTACTTACTCTCGACGACACAGTGGGCGTTGTTCATCACCAATACTTGCCAAATGGGCAAAACCTCCATTACTTACTCTCGACGGCACAGTGGGCGTTGATCATCACCAATACTTGCCAAATGGGCAAAACCTCCATTACTTACTCTCGACGGCACAGTGGGCGCTGATCATCACCAATACTTGCCAAATGGGCAAAACCTCCATTACTTACTCTCGACGACACAGTGGGCGCTGATCATCACCATTATTTGCAAAATGGGCAAAACCTCCATTACTTACTCTCGACGACACAGTGGGCATTGTTCATCACCAATACTTGCCAAATGGGCAAAACCTCCATTACTTACTCTCGACGGCACAGTGGGCGCTGATCATCACCAATACTTGCCAAATGGGCAAAACCTCCATTACTTACTCTCGACGGCACAGTGGGCATTGATCATCACCAATACTTGCCAAATGGGCAAAACCTCCATTACTTACTCTCGACGGCACAGTGGGCATTAATCATCACCAATACTTGCCAAATGGGCAAAACCTCCATTACTTACTCTCGACGACACAGTGGGCATTGATCATCACCAATACTTGCCAAATGGGCAAAACCTCCATTACTTACCCTCGACGACACAGTGGGCATTGTTCATCACCAATACTTGCCAAATGGGCAAAACCTCCATTACTTACTCTCGACGGCACAGTGGGCATTGATCATCACCAATACTTGCCAAATTGGCAAAACCTCCATTACTTACTCTCGACGGCACAGTGGGCGCTGATCATCACCAATACTTGCCAAATGGGCAAGACCTCCATTACTTACTCTCGACGACACAGTGGGCGCTGATCATCACCAATACTTGCCAAATGGGCAAAACCTCCATTACTTACTCTCGACGACACAGTGGGCGTGGATCATCACCAATACTTGCCAAATGGGCAAAACCTCCATTACTTACTCTCGACGACACAGTGGGCGTTGATCATCACCATTACTTGCCAAATGGGCAAAACCACCATTACTTACTCTCGACGGCACAGTGGGCATTGATCATCACCAATACTTGCCAAATGGGCAAAACCTCCATTACTTACTCTCGACGGCACAGTGGGTATTGATCATCACCAATACTTGCCAAATGGGCAAAACCTCCATAACTTACTCTCGACGGCACAGTGGGCATTGATCATCACCAATACTTGCCAAATGGGCAAAACCTCCATTACTTACTCTCGACGGCACAGTGGGCGTTGTTCATCACCAATACTTGCCAAATGGGCAAAACCTCCATTACTTACTCTCGACGGCACAGTGGGCGTTGATCATCACCATTACTTGCCAAATGGGCAAAACCTCCATTACTTACTCTCGACGACACAGTGGGCGTTGATCATCACCAATACTTGCCAAATGGGCAAAACCTCCATTAATTACTCTCGACGACACAGTGGACATTGATCATCACCAATACTTGCCAAATGGGCAAAACCTCCATTACTTACTCTCGACGACACAGTGGGCGTTGATCATCACCAGTACTTGCCAAATGGGCAAAACCTCCATTAATTATTCTCGACGGCACTGTGGGCATTGTTCATCACCAATACTTGCCAAATGGGCAAAACCTCCATTACTTACTCTCGACGACACAGTGGGCGTTGATCATCACCAATACTTGCCAAATGGGCAAAATCTCCTTTAATTATTCTCGACGGCACAGTGGGCGTTGTTCATCACCAATACTTGCCAAATGGGCAAAAGCTCCATTACTTACTGTCGACGGCACAGTGGGCATTGATCATCACCAATACTTGCCAAATGGGCAAAACCTCCATTACTTACTCTCGACGGCACAGTGGGCGTTGATCATCACCAATACTTGACAAATGGGCAAAACCTCCATTACTTAATCTCGACGGCACAGTGGGCATTGTTCATCACCAATACTTGCCCAATGGGCAAAACCTCCATTACTTATTCTCGACGACACAGTGGGCATTGTTCATCACCAATACTTGCCAAATGGGCAAAACCTCCATTACTTACTCTCGACGGCACAGTGGGCATTGTTCATCACCAATACTTGCCAAATGGGCAAAACCTCCATTACTTACTCTCGACGGCACAGTGGGCGTTGATCATCACCAATACTTGCCAAATTGGCAAAACCTCCATTACTTACTCTCGACGGCACAGTGGGCGCTGATCATCACCAATACATGCCAAATGGGCAAGACCTCCATTACTTACTCTCGAAGACACAGTGGGCGCTGATCATCACCAATACTTGCCAAATGGGCAAAACCTCCATTACTTACTCTCGACGACACAGTGGGCGTGGATCATCACCAATAATTGCCAAATGGGCAAAACCTCCATTACTTACTCTCGACGACACAGTGGGCGTTGATCATCACCATTAATTGCCAAATGGGCAAAACCTCCATTACTTACTCTCGACGGCACAGTGGGCATTGTTCATCACCAATACTTGGCAAATGGGCAAAACCTCCATTACTTACTCTCGACGACACAGTGGGCGCTGATCATCACCAATACTTGCCAAATGGGCAAAACCTCCATTACTTACTCTCGACGGCACAGTGGGCATTGTTCATCACCAATACTTGCCAAATGGGCAAAACCTCCATTACTTACTCTCGACGGCACAGTGGGCGTTGATCATCACCAATACTTGCCAAATGGGCAAAACCTCCATTACTTATTCTCGACGACACAGTGGGCATTGATCACCTCCACTACTTACCGAATGGGCAAAACCTCCATTAATTATTCTCGACGACACAGTGGGCGTTGATCATCACCAATACTTGTCAAATGGGCAAAACCTCCATTAATTATTCTCGACGGCACCGAGGGCGTTGATCATCAAAAATACTTGCCAAATGGGCAAAACCTCCATTACTTATTCTCGACGACACAGTGGGCATTGATCACCTCCACTACTTACCGAATGGGCAAAACCTCCATTAATTATTCTCGACGACACAGTGGGCGTTGATCATCACCAATACTTGCCAAATGGGCAAAACCTCCATTAATTATTCTCGACGGCAATGTGGGCATTGTTCATCACCAATACTTGCCAAATGGGCAAAACCTCCATTACTTACTCTCGACGACACAGTGGGCGTTGATCATCACCAATACTTGCCAAATGGGCAAAACCTCCATTACTTACTCTCGACGGCACAGTGGGCATTGATCATCACCAATACTTGCCAAATGGGCAAAACCTCCATTACTTACTCTCGACGGCACAGTGGGCATTGATCATCACCAATACTTGCCAAATGGGCAAAACCTCCATTAATTATTCTCGACGACACAGTGGGCGTTGATCATCACCAATACTTGCCAAATGGGCAAAACCTCCATTACTTACTCTCGACGACACAGTGGGCGTTGATCATCACCAATACTTGCCAAATGGGCAAAACCTCCATTAATTATTCACGACGGCACTGTGGGCATTGTTCATCACCAATACTTGCCAAATGGGCAAAACCTCCATTACTTACTCTCGACGACACAGTGGGCGTTGATCATCACCAATACTTGCCAAATGGGCAAAATCTCCATTAATTATTCTCGACGGCACAGTGGGCGTTGTTCATCACCAATACTTGCCAAATGGGCAAAACCTCCATTACTTACTGTCGACGGCACAGTGGGCGTTGATCATCACCAATACTTGCCAAATGGGCAAAACCTCCATTACTTATTCTCGACGACACAGTGGGCATTGTTCATCACCAATACTTGCCAAATGGGCGAAACCTCCATTACTTACTCTCGACGGCACAGTGGGCATTGATCATCACCAATACTTGCCAAATGGGCAAAACCTCCATTACTTACTCTCGACGACACAGTGGACATTGATCATCACCAATACTTGCCAAATGGGCAAAACCTCCATTACTTACTCTCGACGACACAGTGGGCGTTGATCATCACCAGTACTTGCCAAATGGGCAAAACCTCCATTAATTATTCTCGACGGCACTGTGGGCATTGTTCATCACCAATACTTGCCAAATGGGCAAAACCTCCATTACTTACTCTCGACGACACAGTGGGCGTTGATCATCACCAATACTTGCCAAATGGGCAAAATCTCCTTTAATTATTCTCGACGGCACAGTGGGCGTTGTTCATCACCAATACTTGCCAAATGGGCAAAAGCTCCATTACTTACTGTCGACGGCACAGTGGGCATTGATCATCACCAATACTTGCCAAATGGGCAAAACCTCCATTACTTACTCTCGACGGCACAGTGGGCGTTGATCATCACCAATACTTGACAAATGGGCAAAACCTCCATTACTTAATCTCGACGGCACAGTGGGCATTGTTCATCACCAATACTTGCCCAATGGGCAAAACCTCCATTACTTATTCTCGACGACACAGTGGGCATTGTTCATCACCAATACTTGCCAAATGGGCAAAACCTCCATTACTTACTCTCGACGGCACAGTGGGCATTGTTCATCACCAATACTTGCCAAATGGGCAAAACCTCCATTACTTACTCTCGACGGCACAGTGGGCGTTGATCATCACCAATACTTGCCAAATTGGCAAAACCTCCATTACTTACTCTCGACGGCACAGTGGGCGCTGATCATCACCAATACATGCCAAATGGGCAAGACCTCCATTACTTACTCTCGAAGACACAGTGGGCGCTGATCATCACCAATACTTGCCAAATGGGCAAAACCTCCATTACTTACTCTCGACGACACAGTGGGCGTGGATCATCACCAATAATTGCCAAATGGGCAAAACCTCCATTACTTACTCTCGACGACACAGTGGGCGTTGATCATCACCATTAATTGCCATATGGGCAAAACCTCCATTACTTACTCTCGACGGCACAGTGGGCATTGTTCATCACCAATACTTGGCAAATGGGCAAAACCTCCATTACTTACTCTCGACGACACATTGGGCGCTGATCATCACCAATACTTGCCAAATGGGCAAAACCTCCATTACTTACTCTCGACGGCACAGTGGGCATTGTTCATCACCAATACTTGCCAAATGGGCAAAACCTCCATTACTTACTCTCGACGGCACAGTGGGCGTTGATCATCACCAATACTTGCCAAATGGGCAAAACCTCCATTACTTATTCTCGACGACACAGTGGGCATTGATCACCTCCACTACTTACCGAATGGGCAAAACCTCCATTAATTATTCTCGACGACACAGTGGGCGTTGATCATCACCAATACTTGTCAAATGGGCAAAACCTCCATTAATTATTCTCGACGGCACCGAGGGCGTTGATCATCAAAAATACTTGCCAAATGGGCAAAACCTCCATTACTTATTCTCGACGACACAGTGGGCATTGATCACCTCCACTACTTACCGAATGGGCAAAACCTCCATTAATTATTCTCGACGACACAGTGGGCGTTGATCATCACCAATACTTGCCAAATGGGCAAAACCTCCATTAATTATTCTCGACGGCAATGTGGGCATTGTTCATCACCAATACTTGCCAAATGGGCAAAACCTCCATTACTTACTCTCGACGACACAGTGGGCGTTGATCATCACCAATACTTGCCAAATGGGCAAAACCTCCATTACTTACTCTCGACGGCACAGTGGGCATTGATCATCACCAATACTTGCCAAATGGGCAAAACCTCCATTACTTACTCTCGACGGCACAGTGGGCATTGATCATCACCAATACTTGCCAAATGGGCAAAACCTCCATTAATTATTCTCGACGACACAGTGGGCGTTGATCATCACCAATACTTGCCAAATGGGCAAAACCTCCATTACTTACTCTCGACGACACAGTGGGCGTTGATCATCACCAATACTTGCCAAATGGGCAAAACCTCCATTAATTATTCACGACGGCACTGTGGGCATTGTTCATCACCAATACTTGCCAAATGGGCAAAACCTCCATTACTTACTCTCGACGACACAGTGGGCGTTGATCATCACCAATACTTGCCAAATGGGCAAAATCTCCATTAATTATTCTCGACGGCACAGTGGGCGTTGTTCATCACCAATACTTGCCAAATGGGCAAAACCTCCATTACTTACTGTCGACGGCACAGTGGGCGTTGATCATCACCAATACTTGCCAAATGGGCAAAACCTCCATTACTTATTCTCGACGACACAGTGGGCATTGTTCATCACCAATACTTGCCAAATGGGCGAAACCTCCATTACTTACTCTCGACGGCACAGTGGGCATTGATCATCACCAATACTTGCCAAATGGGCAAAACCTCCATTACATACTCTCGACGGCACAGTGGGCGTTGATCATCACCAATACTTGCCAAATGGGCAAAACCTCCATTACTTACTCTCGACGGCACAGTGGGCATTGTTCATCACCAATACTTGCCAAATGGGCAAAACCTCCATTACTTATTCTCGACGACACAGTGGGCATTGTTCATCACCAATACTTGCCAAATGGGCAAAACCTCCATTACTTACTCTCGACGGCACAGTGGGCATTGTTCATCACCAATACTTGCCAAATGGGCAAAACCTCCATTACTTACTCTCGACGGCACAGTGGGCGTTGATCATCACCAATACTTGCCCAATGGGAAAAACCTCCATTACTTACTCTCGACGACACATGGGGCGTTGTTCATCACCAATACTTGCCAAATGGGCAAAACCTCCATTACTTACTCTCGACGGCACAGTGGGCGCTGATCATCACCAATACTTGCCAAATGGGCAAAACCTCCATTACTTACTCTCGACGACACAGTGGGCGCTGATCATCACCATTACTTGCCAAATGGGCAAAACCTCCATTACTTACTCTCGACGACATAGTGGGCATTGTTCATCACCAATACTTGCCAAATGGGCAAAACCTCCATTACTTACTCTCGACGGCACAGTGGGCGTTGATCATCACCAATACTTGCCAAATGGGCAAAACCTCCATTACTTACTCTCGACGGCACAGTGGGCATTGATCATCACCAATACTTGCCAAATGGGCAAAACCACCATTACTTACTCTCGACGGCACAGTGGGCATTGATCATCACCAATACTTGCCAAATGGGCAAAACCTCCATTACTTACTCTCGACGACACAGTGGGCATTGATCATCACCAATACTTGCCAAATGGGCAAAACCTCCATTACTTACTCTCGACGGCACAGTGGGCATTGTTCATCACCAATACTTGCCAAATGGGCAAAACCTCCATTACTTACTCTCGACGGCACAGTGGGCATTGATCATCACCAATACTTGCCAAATTGGCAAAACCTCCATTACTTACTCTCGACGGCACAGTGGGCGCTGATCATCACCAATACTTGCCAAATGGGCAAGACCTCCATTACTTACTCTCGACGACACAGTGGGCGCTGATCATCACCAATACTTGCCAAATGGGCAAAACCTCCATTACTTACTCTCGACGGCACAGTGGGCGTTGATCATCACCAATACTTGCCAAATGGGCAAAACCTCCATTACTTACTCTAGACGACACAGTGGGCGTTGATCATCACCAATACTTGCCAAATGGGCAAAACCTCCATTACTTACTCTCGACGGCACAGTGGGCATTGATCATCACCAATACTTGCCAAATGGGCAAAACCTCCATTACTTACTCTCGACGACACAGTGGGCGTTGATCATCACCAATACTTGCCAAATGGGCAAAACCTCCATTACTTACTCTCGACGGCACAGTGGGCATTGATCATCACCAATACTTGCCAAATGGGCAAGACCTCCATTACTTACTCTCGACGACACAGTGGGCGCAGATCATCACCAATACTTGCCAAATGGGCAAAACCTCCATTACTTACTCTCGACGGCACAGTGGGCATTGATCATCACCAATACTTGGCAAATGGGCAAAACCTCCATTACTTACTCTCGACGGCACAGTGGGCATTGATCATCACCAATACTTGCCAAATGGGCAAAACCTCCATTACTTACTCTAGACGACACAGTGGGCGTTGATCATCACCAATACTTGCCAAATGGGCAAAACCTCCATTACTTACTCTCGACGGCACAGTGGGAATTGATCACCTCCACTACTTACCGAATGGGCAAAACCTCCATTACTTACTCTCGACGACACAGTGGGCGTTGATCATCACCATTACTTGCCAAATGGGCAAAACCTCCATTACTTACTCTCGACGGCACAGTGGGCATTGATCATCACCAATACTTGCCAAATGGGCAAAACCTCCATAACTTACTCTCGACGGCACAGTGGGCATTGATCATCACCAATACTTGCCAAATGGGCAAAACCTCCATTACTTACTCTCGACGGCACAGTGGGCGTTGTTCATCACCAATACTTGCCAAATGGGCAAAACCTCCATTACTTACTCTCGACGGCACAGTGGGCATTGATCATCACCAATACTTGCCAAATGGGCAAAACCTCCATTACTTACTCTCGACGGCACAGTGGGCGTTGATCATCACCAATACTTGCCAAATGGGCAAAACCTCCATTACTTACTCTCGACGACACAGTGGGCGTTGATCATCACCATTACTTGCCAAATGGGCAAAACCTCCATTACTTACTCTCGACGACACAGTGGGCGTTGTTCATCACCAATACTTGCCAAATTGGCAAAACCTCCATTACTTACTCTCGACGGCACAGTGGGCGTTGATCATCACCATTACTTGCCAAATGGGCAAAACCTCCATTACTTACTCTCGACGACACAGTGGGCGTTGATCATCACCCTTACTTGCCAAATGGGCAAAACCTCCATTACATACTCTCGACGACACAGTGGGCGTTGATCATCACCATTACTTGCCAAATGGGCAAGACCTCCATTACTTACTCTCGACGAAACAGTGGGCGTTGATCATCACCAATACTTGCCAAATGGGCAAAATCTCCATTACTTACTCTCGATGACACAGTGGGCGTTGATCATCACCAATACTTGCCAACTGGGCAAAACCTCCATTACTTACTCTCGACGGCACAGTGGGCGTTGATCATCACCAATACTTGCCAAATGGGCAAAACCTCCATTACTTACTCTCGACGACACAGTGGGCATTGATCATCACCAATACTTGCCAAAAGGGCAAAACCTCCATTACTTACTCTCGACGGCACAGTGGGCATTGATCATCACCAATTCTTACCAAATGGGCAAAACCTCCATTAATTATTCTCGACGACACAGTGGGCATTGTTCATCACCAATACTTGCCAAATGGGCAAAACCTCCATTACTTACTCTCGACGACACAGTGGGCGTTGATCATCACCAATACTTGCCAAATGGGCAAAACCTCCATTACTTACTCTCGACGGCACAGTGGGCATTGATCATCACCAATTCTTGCCAAATGGGCTAAACCTCCATTACTTACTCTCGACGGCACAGTGGGCGTTGATCATCACCAATACTTGCCAAATGGGCAAAACCTCCATTACCTACTCTCGACGACACAGTGGACATTGATCATCACCAATACTTGCCAAATGGGCAAAACCTCCATTACTTACTCTCGACGACACAGTGGGCGTTGATCATCACCAGTACTTGCCAAATGGGCAAAACCTCCATTAATTATTAACGACGGCACTGTGGGCATTGTTCATCACCAATACTTGCCAAATGGGCAAAACCTCCATTACTTACTCTCGAAGACACAGTGGGCGTTGATCATCACCAATACTTGCCAAATGGGCAAAATCTCCATTACTTACTCTCGACGGCACAGTGGGCGTTGTTCACCACCAATACTTGCCAAATTGGCAAAACCTCCATTACTTACTGTCGACGGCACAGTATGCGTTGATCATCACCAATACTTGCCAAATGGGCAAAAACTCCATTACTTATTCTCGACGACACAGTGGGCATTGTTCATCACCAATACTTGCCGAATGGGCAAAACCTCCATTACTTACTCTCGACGGCACAGTGGGCATTGATCATCACCAATACTTGCCAAATGGGCAAAACCTCCATTACTTACTCTCGACGGCACAGTGGGCGCTGATCATCACCAATACTTGCCAAATGGGCAAAACCTCCATTACTTACTCTCGACGACACAGTGGGCGCTGATCATCACCATTACTTGCCAAATGGGCAAAACCTCCATTACTTACTCTCGACGACACAGTGGGCATTGTTCATCACCAATACTTGCCAAATGGGCAAAACCTCCATTACTTACTCTCGACGGCACAGTGGGCGCTGATCATCACCAATACTTGCCAAATGGGCAAAACCTCCATTACTTACTCTCGACGGCACAGTGGGCATTGATCATCACCAATACTTGCCAAATGGGCAAAACCTCCATTACTTACTCTCGACGGCACAGTGGGCATTGATCATCACCAATACTTGCCAAATGGGTAAAACCTCCATTACTTACTCTCGACGACACAGTGGGCATTGATCATCACCAATATTTGCCAAATGGGCAAAACCTCCATTACTTACCCTCGACGACACAGTGGGCATTGTTCATCACCAATACTTGCCAAATGGGCAAAACCTCCATTACTTACTCTCGACGGCACAGTGGGCATTGATCATCACCAATACTTGCCAAATTGGCAAAACCTCCATTACTTACTCTCGACGGCACAGTGGGCGCTGATCATCACCAATACTTGCCAAATGGGCAAGACCTCCATTACTTACTCTCGACGACACAGTGGGCGCTGATCATCACCAATACTTGCCAAATGGGCAAAACCTCCATTACTTACTCTCGACGACACAGTGGGCGTGGATCATCACCAATACCTGCCAAATGGGCAAAAACTCCATTACTTACTCTCGACGACACAGTGGGCGTTGATCATCATCATTACTTGCCAAATGGGCAAAACCTCCATTACTTACTCTCGACGGCACAGTGGGCATTGATCATCACCAATACTTGCCAAATGGGCAAAACCTCCATTACTTACTCTCGACGGCACAGTGGGCATTGATCATCACCAATACTTGCCAAATGGGCAAAACCTCCATAACTTACTCTCGACGGCACAGTGGTTATTGATCATCACCAATACTTGCCAAATGGGCAAAACCTCCATTACTTACTCTCGACGGCACAGTGTGCGTTGTTCATCACCAATACTTGCCAAATGGGCAAAACCTCCATTACTTACTCTCGACGGCACAGTGGGCGTTGATCATCACCATTACTTGCCAAATGGGCAAAACCTCCATTACTTACTCTCGACGACACAGTGGGCGTTGATCATCACCAATACTTGCCAAATGGGCAAAACCTCCATTACTTACTCTCGACGACACAGTGGACATTGATCATCACCAATACTTGCCAAATGGGCAAAACCTCCATTACTTACTCTCGACGACACAGTGGGCGTTGATCATCACCAGTACTTGCCAAATGGGTAAAACCTCCATTAATTATTCTCGACGGCACTGTGGGCATTGTTCATCACCAATACTTGCCAAATGGGCAAAACCTCCATTACTTACTCTCGACGACACAGTGGGCGTTGATCATCACCAATACTTGCCAAATGGGCAAAATCTCCATTAATTATTCTCGACGGCACAGTGGGCGTTGTTCATCACCAATACTTGCCAAATGGGCAAAACCTCCATTACTTACTGTCGACGGCACAGTGGGCATTGATCATCACCAATACTTGCCAAATGGGCAAAACCTCCATTACTTACTCTCGACGGCACAGTGGGCGTTGATCATCACCAATACTTGACAAATGGGCAAAACCTCCATTACTTACTCTCGACGGCACAGTGGGCATTGATCATCACCAATACTTGCCAAATGGGCAAAACCTCCATTACTTATTCTCGACGACACAGTGGGCATTGTTCATCACCAATACTTGCCAAATGGGCAAAACCTCCATTACTTACTCTCGACGGCACAGTGGGCATTGTTCATCACCAATACTTGCCAAATGGGCAAAACCTCCATTACTTACTCTCGACGGCACAGTGGGCGTTGATCATCACCAATATTTGCCAAATGGGCAAAACCTCCATTACTTACTCTCGACGACACAGTGGGCGTTGTTCATCACCAATACATGCCAAATGGGCAAAACCTCCATTACTTACTCTCGACGGCACAGTGGGCGTTGATCATCACCAATACTTGCCAAATGGGCAAAACCTCCATTACTTACTCTCGACGGCACAGTGGGCGCTGATCATCACCAATACTTGCCAAATGGGCAAAACCTCCATTACTTACTCTCGACGACACAGTGGGCGCTGATCATCACCATTACTTGCCAAATGGGCAAAACCTCCATTTCATACTCTCGACGACACAGTGGGCATTGTTCATCACCAATACTTGCCAAATGGGCAAAACCTCCATTACTTACTCTCGACGGCACAGTGGGCGCTGATCATCACCAATACTTGCCAAATGGGCAAAACCTCCATTACTTACTCTCGACGGCACAGTGGGCATTGATCATCACCAATACATGCCAAATGGGCAAAACCTCCATTACTTACTCTCGACGGCACAGTGGGCATTGATCATCACCAATACTTGCCAAATGGGCAAACCTCCATTACTTACTCTCGACGACACAGTGGGCATTGATCATCACCAATACTTGCCAAATGGGCAAAACCTCCATTACTTACTCTCGACGACACAGTGGGCATTGTTCATCACCAATACTTGCCAAATGGGCAAAACCTCCATTACTTACTCTCGACGGCACAGTGGGCATTGATCATCACCAATCCTTGCCAAATTGGCAAAACCTCCATTACTTACTCTCGACGGCACAGTGGGCGCTGATCATCACCAATACTTGCCAAATGGGCAAGACCTCCATTACTTACTCTCGAAGACACAGTGGGCGCTGATCATCACCAATACTTGCCAAATGGGCAAAACCTCCATTACTTACTCTCGACGACACAGTGGGCGTGGATCATCACCAATACTTGCCAAATGGGCAAAACCTCCATTACTTACTCTCGACGACACAGTGGGCGTTGATCATCACCATTAATTGCCAAATGGGCAAAACCTCCATTACTTACTCTCGACGGCACAGTGGGCATTGTTCATCACCAATACTTGGCAAATGGGTAAAACCTCCATTACTTACTCTCGACGACACAGTGGGCGCTGATCATCACCAATACTTGCCAAATGGGCAAAACCTCCATTACTTACTCTCGACGGCACAGTGGGCGTTGATCATCACCAATACTTGCCAAATGGGCAAAACCTCCATTACTTATTCTCGACGACACAGTGGGCATTGATCACCTCCACTACTTACCGAATGGGCAAAACCTCCATTAATTATTCTCGACGACACAGTGGGCGTTGATCATCACCAATACTTGCCAAATGGGCAAAACCTCCATTAATTATTCTCGACGGCACCGAGGGCGTTGATCATCACCAATACTTGCCAAATGGGCAAAACCTCCATTACTTATTCTCGACGACACAGTGGGCATTGATCACCTCCACTACTTACCGAATGGGCAAAACCTCCATTAATTATTCTCGACGACACAGTGGGCGTTGATCATCACCAATACTTGCCAAATGGGCAAAACCTCCATTAATTATTCTCGACGTCAATGTGGGCATTGTTCATCACCAATACTTGCCAAATGGGCAAAACCTCCATTACTTACTCTCGACGACACAGTGGGCGTTATTCATCACCAATACTTGCCAAATGGGCAAAACCTCCATTACTTCCTCTCGACGGCACAGTGGGCATTGATCATCACCAATACTTGCCAAATGGGCAAAACCTCCATTAATTATTCTCGACGACACAGTGGGCGTTGATCATCACCAATACTTGCCAAATGGGCAAAACCTCCATTACTTACTCTCGACGACACAGTGGGCGTTGATCATCACCAATACTTGCCAAATGGGCAAAACCTCCATTAATTATTCACGACGGCACTGTGGGCATTGTTCATCACCAATACTTGCCAAATGGGCAAAACCTCCATTACTTACTCTCGACGACACAGTGGGCGTTGATCATCACCAATACTTGCCAAATGGGCAAAATCTCCATTAATTATTCTCGACGGCACAGTGGGCGTTGTTCATCACCAATACTTGCCAAATGGGCAGAACCCCCATTACTTACTGTCGACGGCACAGTGGGCGTTGATCATCACCAATACTTGCCAAATGGGCAAAACCTCCATTACTTATTCTCGACGACACAGTGGGCATTGTTCATCACCAATACTTGCCAAATGGGCAAAACCTCCATTACTTACTCTCGACGGCACAGTGGGCATTGATCATCACCAATACTTGCCAAATGGGCAAAACCTCCATTACTTACTCTCGACGGTACAGTGGGCGTTGATCATCACCAATACTTTCCAAATGGGCAAAACCTCCATTACTTACTCTCGACGGCACAGTGGGCATTGTTCATCACCAATACTTGCCAAATGGGCAAAACCTCCATTACTTATTCTCGACGACACAGTGGGCATTGTTCATCACCAATACTTGCCAAATGGGCAAAACCTCCATTACTTACTCTCGACGGCACAGTGGGCATTGTTCATCACCAATACTTGCCAAATGGGCAAAACCTCCATTACTTACTCTCGACGGCACAGTGGGCGCTGATCATCACCAATACTTGCCAAATGGGCAAGACCTCCATTACTTACTCTCAAAGACACAGTGGGCGCTGATCATCACCAATACTTGCCAAATGGGCAAAACCTCCATTACTTACTCTCGACGACACAGTGGGCGTGGATCATCACCAATACTTGCCAAATGGGCAAAACCTCCATTACTTACTCTCGACGACACAGTGGGCGTTGATCATCACCATTAATTGCCAAATGGGCAAAACATCCATTACTTACTCTCGACGGCACAGTGGGCATTGTTCATCACCAATACTTGGCAAATGGGTAAAACCTCCATTACTTACTCTCGACGACACAGTGGGCGCTGATCATCACCAATACTTGCCAAATGGGCAAAACCTCCATTACTTACTCTCGACGGCACAGTGGGCGTTGATCATCACCAATACTTGCCAAATGGGCAAAACCTCCATTACTTATTCTCGACGACACAGTGGGCATTGATCACCTCCACTACTTACCGAATGGGCAAAACCTCCATTAATTATTCTCGACGACACAGTGGGCGTTGATCATCACCAATACTTGCCAAATGGGCAAAACCTCCATTAATTATTCTCGACGGCACCGAGGGCGTTGATCATCACCAATACTTGCCAAATGGGCAAAACCTCCATTACTTATTCTCGACGACACAGTGGGCATTGATCACCTCCACTACTTACCGAATGGGCAAAACCTCCATTAATTATTCTCGACGACACAGTGGGTGTTGATCATCACCAATACTTGCCAAATGGGCAAAACATCCATTAATTATTCTCGACGTCAATGTGGGCATTGTTCATCACCAATACTTGCCAAATGGGCAAAACCTCCATTACTTACTCTCGACGACACAGTGGGCGTTATTCATCACCAATACTTGCCAAATGGGCAAAACCTCCATTACTTACTCTCGACGGCACAGTGGGCATTGATCATCACCAATACTTGCCAAATGGGCAAAACCTCCATTAATTACTCTCGAAGACACAGTGGGCGCTGATCATCACCAATACTTGCCAAATGGGCAAAACCTCCATTACTTACTCTCGACGACACAGTGGGCGTGGATCATCACCAATACTTGCCAAATGGGCAAAACCTCCATTACTTACTCTCGACG
Organism: Meconema thalassinum; assembly: GCA_946902985.2. NCBI lineage: Eukaryota > Metazoa > Arthropoda > Insecta > Orthoptera > Tettigoniidae > Meconema > Meconema thalassinum. The sequence goes on from OX336391.1 coordinate 495,045,193, forward strand.
ACACAGTGGGCGTTGATCATCACCATTAATTGCCAAATGGGCAAAACCTCCATAACTTACTCTCGACGGCACAGTGGGCATTGTTCATCACCAATACTTGGCAAATGGGTAAAACCTCCATTACTTACTCTCGACGACACAGTGGGCGCTGATCATCACCAATACTTGCCAAATGGGCAAAACCTCCATTACTTACTCTCGACGGCACAGTGGGCGTTGATCATCACCAATACTTGCCAAATGGGCAAAACCTCCATTACTTACTCTCGACGGCAAAGTGGGCATTGATCATCACCAATACTTGCCAAATGGGCAAAACCTCCATTACTTACTCTAGACGACACAGTGGGCGTTGATCATCACCAATACTTGCCAAATGGGCAAAACCTCCATTACTTACTCTCGACGGCACAGTGGGCATTGATCACCTCCACTACTTACCGAATGGGCAAAACCTCCATTACTTACTCTCGACGACACAGTGGGCGTTGATCATCACCATTACTTGCCAAATGGGCAAAACCTCCATTACTTACTCTCGACGGCACAGTGGGCGTTGATCATCACCAATACTTGCCAAATGGGCTAAATCTCCATTAATTATTCTCGACGGCACAGTGGGCGTTGTTCATCACCAATACTTGCCAAATGGGCAAAACCTCCATTACTTACTGTCGACGGCACAGTGGGCGTTGATCATCACCAATACTTGCCAAATGGGCAAAACCTCCATTACTTATTCTCGACGACACAGTGGGCATTGTTCATCACCAATACTTGCCAAATGGGCAAAACCTCCATTACTTACTCTCGACGGCACAGTGGGCATTGATCATCACCAATCCTTGCCAAATTGGCAAAACCTCCATTACTTACTCTCGACGGCACAGTGGGCGCTGATCATCACCAATACTTGCCAAATTGGCAAGACCTCCATTACTTACTCTCGAAGACACAGTGGGCGCTGATCATCACCAATACTTGCCAAATGGGCAAAACCTCCATTACTTACTCTCGACGACACAGTGGGCGTGGATCATCACCAATACTTGCCAAATGGGCAAAACCTCCATTACTTACTCTCGACGACACAGTGGGCGTTGATCATCACCATTAATTGCCAAATGGGCAAAACCTCCATTACTTACTCTCGACGGCACAGTGGGCATTGTTCATCACCAATACTTGGCAAATGGGTAAAACCTCCATTACTTACTCTCGACGACACAGTGGGCGCTGATCATCACCAATACTTGCCAAATGGGCAAAACCTCCATTACTTACTCGCGACGGCACAGTGGGCGTTGATCATCACCAATACTTGCCAAATGGGCAAAACCTCCATTACTTATTCTCGACGACACAGTGGGCATTGATCACCTCCACTACTTACTGAATGGGCAAAACCTCCATTAATTATTCTCGACGACACAGTGGGCGTTGATCATCACCAATACTTGCCAAATGGGCAAAACCTCCATTAATTATTCTCGACGGCACCGAGGGCGTTGATCATCACCAATACTTGCCAAATGGGCAAAACCTCCATTACTTATTCTCGACGACACAGTGGGCATTGATCACCTCCACTACTTACCGAATGGGCAAAACCTCCATTAATTATTCTCGACGACACAGTGGGCGTTGATCATCACCAATACTTGCCAAATGGGCAAAACCTCCATTAATTATTCTCGACGTCAATGTGGGCATTGTTCATCACCAATACTTGCCAAATGGGCAAAACCTCCATTACTTACTCTCGACGACACAGTGGGCGTTATTCATCACCAATACTTGCCAAATGGGCAAAACTTCCATTACTTACTCTCGACGGCACAGTGGGCATTGATCATCACCAATACTTGCCAAATGGGCAAAACCTCCATTAATTATTCTCGACGACACAGTGGGCGTTGATCATCACCAATACTTGCCAAATGGGCAAAACCTCCATTACTTATTCTCGACGACACAGTGGGCATTGATCACCTCCACTACTTACCGAATGGGCAAAACCTCCATTAATTATTCTCGACGACACAGTGGGCGTTGATCATCACCAATACTTGCCAAATGGGCAAAACCTCCATTAATTATTCTCGACGTCAATGTGGGCATTGTTCATCACCAATACTTGCCAAATGGGCAAAACCTCCATTACTTCCTCTCGACGGCACAGTGGGCATTGATCATCACCAATACTTGCCAAATGGGCAAAACCTCCATTAATTATTCTCGACGACACAGTGGGCGTTGATCATCACCAATACTTGCCAAATGGGCAAAACCTCCATTACTTACTCTCGACGACACAGTGGGCGTTGATCATCACCAATACTTGCCAAATGGGCAAAACCTCCATTAATTATTCACGACGGCACTGTGGGCATTGTTCATCACCAATACTTGCCAAATGGGCAAAACCTCCATTACTTACTCTCGACGACACAGTGGGCGTTGATCATCACCAATACTTGCCAAATGGGCAAAATCTCCATTAATTATTCTCGACGGCACAGTGGGCGTTGTTCATCACCAATACTTGCCAAATGGGCAGAACCCCCATTACTTACTGTCGACGGCACAGTGGGCGTTGATCATCACCAATACTTGCCAAATGGGCAAAACCTCCATTACTTATTCTCGACGACACAGTGGGCATTGTTCATCACCAATACTTGCCAAATGGGCAAAACCTCCATTACTTACTCTCGACGGCACAGTGGGCATTGATCATCACCAATACTTGCCAAATGGGCAAAACCTCCATTACTTACTCTCGACGGTACAGTGGGCGTTGATCATCACCAATACTTTCCAAATGGGCAAAACCTCCATTACTTACTCTCGACGGCACAGTGGGCATTGTTCATCACCAATACTTGCCAAATGGGCAAAACCTCCATTACTTATTCTCGACGACACAGTGGGCATTGTTCATCACCAATACTTGCCAAATGGGCAAAACCTCCATTACTTACTCTCGACGGCACAGTGGGCATTGTTCATCACCAATACTTGCCAAATGGGCAAAACCTCCATTACTTACTCTCGACGGCACAGTGGGCGCTGATCATCACCAATACTTGCCAAATGGGCAAGACCTCCATTACTTACTCTCAAAGACACAGTGGGCGCTGATCATCACCAATACTTGCCAAATGGGCAAAACCTCCATTACTTACTCTCGACGACACAGTGGGCGTGGATCATCACCAATACTTGCCAAATGGGCAAAACCTCCATTACTTACTCTCGACGACACAGTGGGCGTTGATCATCACCATTAATTGCCAAATGGGCAAAACATCCATTACTTACTCTCGACGGCACAGTGGGCATTGTTCATCACCAATACTTGGCAAATGGGTAAAACCTCCATTACTTACTCTCGACGACACAGTGGGCGCTGATCATCACCAATACTTGCCAAATGGGCAAAACCTCCATTACTTACTCTCGACGGCACAGTGGGCGTTGATCATCACCAATACTTGCCAAATGGGCAAAACCTCCATTACTTATTCTCGACGACACAGTGGGCATTGATCACCTCCACTACTTACCGAATGGGCAAAACCTCCATTAATTATTCTCGACGACACAGTGGGCGTTGATCATCACCAATACTTGCCAAATGGGCAAAACCTCCATTAATTATTCTCGACGGCACCGAGGGCGTTGATCATCACCAATACTTGCCAAATGGGCAAAACCTCCATTACTTATTCTCGACGACACAGTGGGCATTGATCACCTCCACTACTTACCGAATGGGCAAAACCTCCATTAATTATTCTCGACGACACAGTGGGTGTTGATCATCACCAATACTTGCCAAATGGGCAAAACATCCATTAATTATTCTCGACGTCAATGTGGGCATTGTTCATCACCAATACTTGCCAAATGGGCAAAACCTCCATTACTTACTCTCGACGACACAGTGGGCGTTATTCATCACCAATACTTGCCAAATGGGCAAAACCTCCATTACTTACTCTCGACGGCACAGTGGGCATTGATCATCACCAATACTTGCCAAATGGGCAAAACCTCCATTAATTACTCTCGAAGACACAGTGGGCGCTGATCATCACCAATACTTGCCAAATGGGCAAAACCTCCATTACTTACTCTCGACGACACAGTGGGCGTGGATCATCACCAATACTTGCCAAATGGGCAAAACCTCCATTACTTACTCTCGACGACACAGTGGGCGTTGATCATCACCATTAATTGCCAAATGGGCAAAACCTCCATAACTTACTCTCGACGGCACAGTGGGCATTGTTCATCACCAATACTTGGCAAATGGGTAAAACCTCCATTACTTACTCTCGACGACACAGTGGGCGCTGATCATCACCAATACTTGCCAAATGGGCAAAACCTCCATTACTTACTCTCGACGGCACAGTGGGCGTTGATCATCACCAATACTTGCCAAATGGGCAAAACCTCCATTACTTACTCTCGACGGCAAAGTGGGCATTGATCATCACCAATACTTGCCAAATGGGCAAAACCTCCATTACTTACTCTAGACGACACAGTGGGCGTTGATCATCACCAATACTTGCCAAATGGGCAAAACCTCCATTACTTACTCTCGACGGCACAGTGGGCATTGATCACCTCCACTACTTACCGAATGGGCAAAACCTCCATTACTTACTCTCGACGACACAGTGGGCGTTGATCATCACCATTACTTGCCAAATGGGCAAAACCTCCATTACTTACTCTCGACGGCACAGTGGGCGTTGATCATCACCAATACTTGCCAAATGGGCTAAATCTCCATTAATTATTCTCGACGGCACAGTGGGCGTTGTTCATCACCAATACTTGCCAAATGGGCAAAACCTCCATTACTTACTGTCGACGGCACAGTGGGCGTTGATCATCACCAATACTTGCCAAATGGGCAAAACCTCCATTACTTATTCTCGACGACACAGTGGGCATTGTTCATCACCAATACTTGCCAAATGGGCAAAACCTCCATTACTTACTCTCGACGGCACAGTGGGCATTGATCATCACCAATCCTTGCCAAATTGGCAAAACCTCCATTACTTACTCTCGACGGCACAGTGGGCGCTGATCATCACCAATACTTGCCAAATTGGCAAGACCTCCATTACTTACTCTCGAAGACACAGTGGGCGCTGATCATCACCAATACTTGCCAAATGGGCAAAACCTCCATTACTTACTCTCGACGACACAGTGGGCGTGGATCATCACCAATACTTGCCAAATGGGCAAAACCTCCATTACTTACTCTCGACGACACAGTGGGCGTTGATCATCACCATTAATTGCCAAATGGGCAAAACCTCCATTACTTACTCTCGACGGCACAGTGGGCATTGTTCATCACCAATACTTGGCAAATGGGTAAAACCTCCATTACTTACTCTCGACGACACAGTGGGCGCTGATCATCACCAATACTTGCCAAATGGGCAAAACCTCCATTACTTACTCGCGACGGCACAGTGGGCGTTGATCATCACCAATACTTGCCAAATGGGCAAAACCTCCATTACTTATTCTCGACGACACAGTGGGCATTGATCACCTCCACTACTTACTGAATGGGCAAAACCTCCATTAATTATTCTCGACGACACAGTGGGCGTTGATCATCACCAATACTTGCCAAATGGGCAAAACCTCCATTAATTATTCTCGACGGCACCGAGGGCGTTGATCATCACCAATACTTGCCAAATGGGCAAAACCTCCATTACTTATTCTCGACGACACAGTGGGCATTGATCACCTCCACTACTTACCGAATGGGCAAAACCTCCATTAATTATTCTCGACGACACAGTGGGCGTTGATCATCACCAATACTTGCCAAATGGGCAAAACCTCCATTAATTATTCTCGACGTCAATGTGGGCATTGTTCATCACCAATACTTGCCAAATGGGCAAAACCTCCATTACTTACTCTCGACGACACAGTGGGCGTTATTCATCACCAATACTTGCCAAATGGGCAAAACTTCCATTACTTACTCTCGACGGCACAGTGGGCATTGATCATCACCAATACTTGCCAAATGGGCAAAACCTCCATTAATTATTCTCGACGACACAGTGGGCGTTGATCATCACCAATACTTGCCAAATGGGCAAAACCTCCATTACTTACTCTCGACGACACAGTGGGCGTTGATCATCACCAATACTTGCCAAATGGGCAAAATCTCCATTAATTATTCTCGACGGCACAGTGGGCGTTGTTCATCACCAATACTTGCCAAATGGGCAAAACCTCCATTACTTACTGTCGACGGCACAGTGGGCGTTGATCATCACCAATACTTGCCAAATGGGCAAAACCTCCATTACTTATTCTCGACGACACAGTGGGCATTGTTCATCACCAATACTTGCCAAATGGGCAAAACCTCCATTACTTACTCTCGACGGCACAGTGGGCATTGATCATCACCAATACTTGCCAAATGGGCAAAACCTCCATTACTTACTCTCGACGGCACAGTGGGCGTTGATCATCACCAATACTTTCCAAATGGGCAAAACCTCCATTACTTACTCTCGACGGCACAGTGGGCATTGTTCATCACCAATACTTGCCAAATGGGCAAAACCTCCATTACTTATTCTCGACGACACAGTGGGCATTGTTCATCACCAATACTTGCCAAATGGGCAAAACCTCCATTACTTACTCTCGACGGCACAGTGGGCATTGTTCATCACCAATACTTGCCAAATGGGCAAAACCTCCAATACTTACTCTCGACGGCACAGTGGGCGCTGTTCATCACCAATACTTGCCAAATGGGCAAAACCTCCATTACTTACTCTCGACGACAGAGTGGGTGCTGATCATCACCATTACTTGCCAAATGGGCAAAACCTCCATTACTTACTCTCGACGACACAGTGGGCATTGTTCATCACCAATACTTGCCAAATGGGCAAAACCTCCATTACTTACTCTCGACGGCACAGTGGGCGTTGATCATCACCAATACTTGCCAAATGGGCAAAACCTCCATTACTTACTCTCGACGGCACAGTGGGCATTGATCATCACCAATACTTGCCAAATGGGCAAAACCTCCATTACTTACTCTCGACGGCACAGTGGGCATTGATCATCACCAATACTTGCCAAATGGGCAAAACCTCCATTACTTACTCTCGACGGCACAGTGGGCGTTGATCATCACCAATACTTGTCAAATGGGCAAAACCTCCATTACTTATTCTCGACGACACAGTGGGCATTAATCACCTCCACTACTTACCGAATGGGCAAAACCTCCATTAATTATTCTCGACGACACAGTGGGCGTTGATCATCACCAATACTTGCCAAATGGGCAAAACCTCCATTAATTATTCTCGACGGCACCGAGGGCGTTGATCATCACCAATACTTGCCAAATGGGCAAAACCTCCATTACTTATTCTCGACGACACAGTGGGCATTGATCACCTCCACTACTTACCGAATGGGCAAAACCTCCATTAATTATTCTCGACGACACAGTGGGCGTTGATCATCACCAATACTTGCCAAATGGGCAAAACCTCCATTAATTATTCTCGGCGTCAATGTGGGCATTGTTCATCACCAATACTTGCCAAATGGGCAAAACCTCCATTACTTACTCTCGACGACACAGTGGGCGTTATTCATCACCAATACTTGCCAAATGGGCAAAACCTCCATTACTTACTCTCGACGGCACAGTGGGCATTGATCATCACCAATACTTGCCAAATGGGCAAAACCTCCATTAATTATTCTCGACGACACAGTGGGCGTTGATCATCACCAATACTTGCCAAATGGGCAAAACCTCCATTACTTACTCTCGACGACACAGTGGGCGTTGATCATCACCAATACTTGCCAAATGGGCAAAACCTCCATTAATTATTCACGACGGCACTGTGGGCATTGTTCATCACCAATACTTGCCAAATGGGCAAAACCTCCATTACTTACTCTCGACGACACAGTGGGCGTTGATCATCACCAATACTTGCCAAATGGGCAAAATCTCCATTAATAATTCTCGACGGCACAGTGGGCGTTGTTCATCACCAATACTTGCCAAATGGGCAAAACCTCCATTACTTACTGTCGACGGCACAGTGGGCGTTGATCATCACCAATACTTGCCAAATGGGCAAAACCTCCATTACTTATTCTCGACGACACAGTGGGCATTGTTCATCACCAATACTTGCCAAATGGGCAAAACCTCCATTACTTACTCTCGACGGCACAGTGGGCATTGATCATCACCAATACTTGCCAAATGGGCAAAACCTCCATTACATACTCTCGACGGAACAGTGGGCGTTGATCATCACCAATACTTTCCAAATGGGCAAAACCTCCATTACTTACTCTCGACGGCACAGTGGGCATTGTTCATCATCAATACTTGCCAAATGGGCAAGACCTCCATTACTTATTCTCGACGACACAGTGGGCGTTGTTCATCACCAATACTTGCCAAATGGGCAAAACCTCCATTACTTACTCTCGACGCCACAGTGGGCATTGTTCATCACCAATACTTGCCAAATGGGCAAAACCTCCATTACTTACTCTCGACGACACATGGGGCGTTGTTCATCACCAATACTTGCCAAATGGGCAAAACCTCCATTACTTACTCTCGACGGCAGAGTGGGCGTTGATCATCACCAATACTTGCCAAATGGGCAAAACCTCCATTACTTACTCTCGACGGCACAGTGGGCGCTGTTCATCACCAATACTTGCCTAATGGGCAAAACCTCCATTACTTACTCTCGACGACAGAGTGGGTGCTGATCATCACCATTACTTGCCAAATGGGCAAAACCTCCATTACTTACTCTCGACGACACAGTGGGCATTGTTCATCACCAATACTTGCCAAATGGGCAAAGCCTCCATTACTTACTCTCGACGGCACCGTGGGCGTTGATCATCACCAATACTTGCCAAATGGGCAAAACCTCCATTACTTACTCTCGACGGCACAGTGGGCATTGATCATCACCAATACTTGCCAAATGGGCAAAACCTCCATTACTTACTCTCGACGGCACAGTGGGCATTGATCATCACCAATACTTGCCAAATGGGCAAAACCTCCATTACTTACTCTCGACGACACAGTGGGCATTGATCATCACCAATACTTGCCAAATGGGCAAAACCTCCATTACTTACTCTCGACGACACAGTGGGCATTGTTCATCACCAATACTTGCCAAATTGGCAAAACCTCCATTACTTACTCTCGACGGCACAGTGGGCGCTGATCATCACCAATACTTGCCAAATGGGCAAGACCTCCATTACTTACTCTCGACGACACAGTGGGCGCTGATCATCACCAATACTTGCCAAATGGGCAAAACCTCCATTACTTACTCTCGACGACACAGTGGGCGTGGATCATCACCAATACTTGCCAAATGGGCAAAACCTCCATTACTTACTCTCGACGACACAGTGGGCGTTGATCATCAACATTACTTGCCAAATGGGCAAAACCTCCATTACTTACTCTCGACGGCACAGTGGGCATTGTTCATCACCAATACTTGGCAAATGGGCAAAACCTCCATTACTTACTCTCGACGACACAGTGGGCGCTGATCATCACCAATACTTGCCAAATGGGCAAAACCTCCATTACTTACTCTCGAAGGCCCAGTGGGCATTGTTCATCACCAACACTTGGCAAATGGGCAAAACCTCCATTACTTACTTTCGACGACACAGTGGGCATTGTTCATCACCAATACTTGGCAAATGGGCAAAACCTCCATTACTTACTCTCGACGGCACAGTGGGCATTGATCATCACCAATACTTGCCAAATGGGCAAAACCTCCATTACTTACTCTCGACGGCACAGTGGGCGTTGTTTATCACCAATACTTGGCAAATGGGCAAAACCTCCATTACTTACTCTCGACGGCACAGTGGGCATTGTTCATCACCGATATTTGCCAAATGGGCAAAACCTCCATTACTTACTATCGACGGCACAGTGGGCGTTGATCATCACCAATACTTGCCAAATGGGCAAAACCTCCATTACTTACTCTAGACGACACAGTGGGCGTTGATCATCACCAATACTTGCCAAATGGGCAAAACCTCCATTACTTACTCTCGACGGCACAGTGGGCATTGATCATCACCAATACTTGCCAAATGGGCAAAACCTCCATTACTTACTCTCGACGACACAGTGGGCGTTGATCATCACCAATACTTGCCAAATGGGCAAAACCTCCATTACTTAATCTCGACGGCACAGTGGGCATTGATCATCACCAATACTTGCCAAATGGGCAAGACCTCCATTACTTACTCTCGACGACACAGTGGGCGCAGATCATCACCAATACTTGCCAAATGGGCAAAACCTCCATAACTTACTCTCGACGGCACAGTGGGCATTGATCATCACCAATACTTGGCAAATGGGCAAAACCTCCATTACTTACTCTCGACGGCACAGTGGGCATTGATCATCACCAATACTTGCCAAATGGGCAAAACCTCCATTACTTACTCTCGACGGCACAGTGGGCATTGATCATCACCAATACTTGCCAAATGGGTAAAACCTCCATTACTTACTCTCGACGACACAGTGGGCATTGATCATCACCAATACTTGCCAAATGGGCAAAACCTCCATTACTTACCCTCGACGACACAGTGGGCATTGTTCATCACCAATACTTGCCAAATGGGCAAAACCTCCATTACTTACTCTCGACGGCACAGTGGGCATTGATCATCACCAATACTTGCCAAATTGGCAAAACCTCCATTACTTACTCTCGACGGCACAGTGGGCGCTGATCATCACCAATACTTGCCAAATGGGCAAGACCTCCATTACTTACTCTCGACGACACAGTGGGCGCTGATCATCACCAATACTTGCCAAATGGGCAAAACCTCCATTACTTACTCTCGACGACACAGTGGGCGTGGATCATCACCAATACTTGCCAAATGGGCAAAAAAGCCATTACATACTCTCGACGACACAGTGGGCGTTGATCATCACCATTAATTGCCAAATGGGCAAAACCTCCATTACTTACTCTCGACGGCACAGTGGGCATTGTTCATCACCAATACTTGGCAAATGGGTAAAACCTCCATTACTTACTCTCGACGACACAGTGGGCGCTGATCATCACCAATACTTGCCCAATGGGCAAAACCTCCATTACTTACTCTCGACGGCACAGTGGGCGTTGATCATCACCAATACTTGCCAAATGGGCAAAACCTCCATTACTTATTCTCGACGACACAGTGGGCATTGATCACCTCCACTACTTACCGAATGGGCAAAACCTCCATTAATTATTCTCGACGACACAGTGGGCGTTGATCATCACCAATACTTGCCAAATGGGCAAAACCTCCATTAATTATTCTCGACGGCACCGAGGGCGTTGATCATCACCAATACTTGCCAAATGGGCAAAACCTCCATTACTTATTCTCGACGACACAGTGGGCATTGATCACCTCCACTACTTACCGAATGGGCAAAACCTCCATTAATTATTCTCGACGACACAGTGGGTGTTGATCATCACCAATACTTGCCAAATGGGCAAAACCTCCATTAATTATTCTCGACGTCAATGTGGGCATTGTTCATCACCAATACTTGCCAAATGGGCAAAACCTCCATTACTTACTCTCGACGACACAGTGGGCGTTATTCATCACCAATACTTGCCAAATGGGCAAAACCTCCATTACTTACTCTCGACGGCACAGTGGGCATTGATCATCACCAATACTTGCCCAATGGGCAAAACCTCCATTAATTATTCTCGACGACACAGTGGGCGTTGATCATCACCAATACTTGCCAAATGGGCAAAACCTCCATTACTTACTCTCGACGACACAGTGGGCGTTGATCATCACCAATACTTGCCAAATGGGCAAAACCTCCATTAATTATTCACGACGGCACTGTGGGCATTGTTCATCACCAATACTTGCCAAATGGGCAAAACCTCCATTACTTACTCTCGACGACACAGTGGGCGTTGATCATCACCAATACTTGCCAAATGGGCAAAATCTCCATTAATTATTCTCGACGGCACAGTGGGCGTTGTTCATCACCAATACTTGCCAAATGGGCAGAACCTCCATTACTTACTGTCGACGGCACAGTGGGCGTTGATCATCACCAATACTTGCCAAATGGGCAAAACCTCCATTACTTATTCTCGACGACACAGTGGGCATTGTTCATCACCAATACTTGCCAAATGGGCAAAACCTCCATTACTTACTCTCGACGGCACAGTGGGCATTGATCATCACCAATACTTGCCAAATGGGCAAAACCTCCATTACTTACTCTCGACGGTACAGTGGGCGTTGATCATCACCAATACTTTCCAAATGGGCAAAACCTCCATTACTTACTCTCGACGGCACAGTGGGCATTGTTCATCACCAATACTTGCCAAATGGGCAAAACCTCCATTACTTATTCTCGACGACACAGTGGGCATTGTTCATCACCAATACTTGCCAAATGGGCAAAACCTCCATTACTTACTCTCGACGGCACAGTGGGCGCTGATCATCACCAATACTTGCCAAATGGGCAAGACCTCCATTACTTACTCTCGACGACACAGTGGGCGCTGATCATCACCAATACTTGCCAAATGGGCAAAACCTCCATTACTTACTCTCGACGACACAGTGGGCGTGGATCATCACCAATACTTGCCAAATGGGCAAAACCTCCATTACTTACTCTCGACGGCACAGTGGGCGTTGATCATCACCAATACTTTCCAAATGGGCAAAACCTCCATTACTTACTCTCGACGGCACAGTGGGCATTGTTCATCACCAATACTTGCCAAATGGGCAAAACCTCCATTACTTATTCTCGACGACACAGTGGGCATTGTTCATCACCAATACTTGCCAAATGGGCAAAACCTCCATTACTTACTCTCGACGGCACAGTGGGCATTGTTCATCACCAATACTTGCCAAATGGGCAAAACCTCCATTACTTACTCTCGACGGCACAGTGGGCGCTGATCATCACCAATACTTGCCAAATGGGCAAGACCTCCATTACTTACTCTCGAAGACACAGTGGGCGCTGATCATCACCAATACTTGCCAAATGGGCAAAATCTCCATTACTTACTCTCGACGACACAGTGGGCGTGGATCATCACCAATACTTGCCAAATGGGCAAAACCTCCATTACTTACTCTCGACGACACAGTGGGCGTTGATCATCACCATTAATTGCCAAATGGGCAAAACCTCCATTACTTACTCTCGACGGCACAGTGGGCATTGTTCATCACCAATACTTGGCAAATGGGTAAAACCTCCATTACTTACTCTCGACGACACAGTGGGCGCTGATCATCACCAATACTTGCCAAATGGGCAAAACCTCCATTACTTACTCTCGACGGCACAGTGGGCGTTGATCATCACCAATACTTGTCAAATGGGCAAAACCTCCATTACTTATTCTCGACGACACAGTGGGCATTGATCACCTCCACTACTTACCGAATGGGCAAAACCTCCATTAATTATTCTCGACGACACAGTGGGCGTTGATCATCACCAATACTTGCCAAATGGGCAAAACCTCCATTAATTATTCTCGACGGCACCGAGGGCGTTGATCATCACCAATACTTGCCAAATGGGCAAAACCTCCATTACTTATTCTCGACGACACAGTGGGCATTGATCACCTCCACTACTTACCGAATGGGCAAAACCTCCATTAATTATTCTCGACGACACAGTGGGCGTTGATCATCACCAATACTTGCCAAATGGGCAAAACCTCCATTAATTATTCTCGGCGTCAATGTGGGCATTGTTCATCACCAATACTTGCCAAATGGGCAAAACCTCCATTACTTACTCTCGACGACACAGTGGGCGTTATTTATCACCAATACTTGCCAAATGGGCAAAACCTCCATTACTTACTCTCGACGGCACAGTGGGCATTGATCATCACCAATACTTGCCAAATGGGCAAAACCTCCATTAATTATTCTCGACGACACAGTGGGCGTTGATCATCACCAATACTTGCCAAATGGGCAAAACCTCCATTACTTACTCTCGACGACACAGTGGGCGTTGATCATCACCAATACTTGCCAAATGGGCAAAACCTCCATTAATTATTCACGACGGCACTGTGGGCATTGTTCATCACCAATACTTGCCAAATGGGCAAAACCTCCATTACTTACTCTCGACGACACAGTGGGCGTTGATCATCACCAATACTTGCCAAATGGGCAAAATCTCCATTAATTATTCTCGACGGCACATTGGGCGTTGTTCATCACCAATACTTGCCAAATGGGCAAAACCTCCATTACTTACTGTCGACGGCACAGTGGGCGTTGATCATCACCAATACTTGCCAAATGGGCAAAACCTCCATTACTTATTCTCGACGACACAGTGGGCATTGTTCATCACCAATACTTGCCAAATGGGCAAAACCTCCATTACTTACTCTCGACGGCACAGTGGGCATTGATCATCACCAATACTTGCCAAATGGGCAAAACCTCCATTACTTACTCTCGACGGAACAGTGGGCGTTGATCATCACCAATACTTTCCAAATGGGCAAAACCTCCATTACTTACTCTCGACGGCACAGTGGGCATTGTTCATCACCAATACTTGCCAAATGGGCAAGACCTCCATTACTTATTCTCGACGACACAGTGGGCATTGTTCATCACCAATACTTGCCAAATGGGCAAAACCTCCATTACTTACTCTCGACGGCACAGTGGGCATTGTTCATCACCAATACTTGCCAAATGGGCAAAACCTCCATTACTTACTCTCGACGACACATGGGGCGTTGTTCATCACCAATACTGCCAAATGGGCAAAACCTCCATTACTTACTCTCGACGGCAGAGTGGGCGTTGATCATCACCAATACTTGCCAAATGGGCAAAACCTCCATTACTTACTCTCGACGGCACAGTGGGCGCTGTTCATCACCAATACTTGCCAAATGGGCAAAACCTCCATTACTTACTCTCGACGACACAGTGGGTGCTGATCATCACCATTACTTGCCAAATGGGCAAAAACTCCATTACTTACTCTCGACGACACAGTGGGCATTGTTCATCACCAATACTTGCCAAATGGGCAAAACCTCCATTACTTACTCTCGACGGCACAGTGGGCGTTGATCATCACCAATACTTGCCAAATGGGCAAAACCTCCATTACTTACTCTCGACGGCACAGTGGGCATTGATCATCACCAATACTTGCCAAATGGGCAAAACCTCCATTACTTACTCTCGACGGCACAGTGGGCATTGATCATCACCAATACTTGCCAAATGGGCAAAACCTCCATTACTTACTCTCGACGACACAGTGGGCATTGATCATCACCAATACTTGCCAAATGGGCAAAACCTCCATTACTTACTCTCGACGACACAGTGGGCATTGTTCATCACCAATACTTGCCAAATTGGCAAAACCTCCATTACTTACTCTCGACGGCACAGTGGGCGCTGATCATCACCAATACTTGCCAAATGGGCAAGACCTCCATTACTTACTCTCGACGAACAGTGGGCGCTGATCATCACCAATACTTGCCAAATGGGCAAAACCTCCATTACTTACTCTCGACGACACAGTGGGCGTGGATCATCACCAATACTTGCCAAATGGGCAAAACCTCCATTACTTACTCTCGACGACACAGTGGGCGTTGATCATCACCATTACTTGCCAAATGGGCAAAACCTCCATTACTTACTCTCGACGGCACAGTGGGCATTGTTCATCACCAATACTTGGCAAATGGGCAAAACCTCCATTACTTACTCTCGACGACACAGTGGGCGCTGATCATCACCAATACTTGCCAAATGGGCAAAACCTCCATTACTTACTCTCGAAGGCACAGTGGGCATTGTTCATCACCAATACTTGGCAAATGGGCAAAACCTCCATTACTTACTCTCGACGACACAGTGGGCATTGTTCATCACCAATACTTGGCAAATGGGCAAAACCTCCATTACTTACTCTCGACGGCACAGTGGGCATTGATAATCACCAATACTTGCCAAATGGGCAAAACCTCCATTACTTACTCTCGACGGCACAGTGGGCGTTGTTTATCACCAATATTTGGCAAATGGGCAAAACCTCCATTACTTACTCTCGACGGCACAGTGGGCATTGTTCATCACCGATATTTGCCAAATGGGCAAAACCTCCATTACTTACTATCGACGGCACAGTGGGCGTTGATCATCACCAATACTTGCCAAATGGGCAAAACCTCCATTACTTACTCTAGACGACACAGTGGGCGTTGATCATCACCAATACTTGCCAAATGGGCAAAACCTCCATTACTTACTCTCGACGGCACAGTGGGCATTGATCATCACCAATACTTGCCAAATGGGCAAAACCTCCATTACTTACTCTCGACGACACAGTGGGCGTTGATCATCACCAATACTTGCCAAATGGGCAAAACCTCCATTACTTACTCTCGACGGCACAGTGGGCATTGATCATCACCAATACTTGCCAAATGGGCAAGAACTCCTTTACTTACTCTCGACGACACAGTGGGCGCAGATCATCACCAATACTTGCCAAATGGGCAAAACCTCCATAACTTACTCTCGACGGCACAGTGGGCATTGATCATCACCAATACTTGGCAAATGGGCAAAACCTCCATTACTTACTCTCGACGGCACAGTGGGCATTGATCATCACCAATACTTGCCAAATGGGCAAAACCTCCATTACTTACACTCGACGGCACAGTGGGCATTGATCATCACCAATACTTGCCAAATGGGTAAAACCTCCATTACTTACTCTCGACGACACAGTGGGCATTGATCATCACCAATACTTGCCAAATGGGCAAAACCTCCATTACTTACCCTCGACGACACAGTGGGCATTGTTCATCACCAATACTTGCCAAATGGGCAAAACCTCCATTACTTACTCTCGACGGCACAGTGGGCATTGATCATCACCAATACTTGCCAAATTGGCAAAACCTCCATTACTTACTCTCGACGGCACAGTGGGCGCTGATCATCACCAATACTTGCCAAATGGGCAAGACCTCCATTACTTACTCTCGACGACACAGTGGGCGCTGATCATCACCAATACTTGCCAAATGGGCAAAACCTCCATTACTTACTCTCGACGACACAGTGGGCGTGGATCATCACCAATACTTGCCAAATGGGCAAAAACTCCATTACTTACTCTCGACGACACAGTGGGCGTTGATCATCACCATTACTTGCCATATGGGCAAAACCTCCATTACTTACTCTCGACGGCACAGTGGGCATTGATCATCACCAATACTTGCCAAATGGGCAAAACCTCCATTACTTACTCTCGACGGCACAGTGGGCATTGATCATCACCAATACTTGCCAAATGGGCAAAACCTCCATTACTTACTCTCGACGGCACAGTGGGCATTGATCATCACCAATACTTGCCAAATGGGCAAAACCTCCATTACTTACTCTCGACGGCACAGTGGGCGTTGTTCATCACCAATACTTGCCAAATGGGCAAAACCTCCATTACTTACTCTCGACGGTACAGTGGGCGTTGATCATCACCATTACTTGCCAAATGGGCAAAACCTCCATTACTTACTCTCGACGACACAGTGGGCGTTGATCATCACCAATACTTGCCAAATGGGCAAAACCTCCATTACTTACTCTCGACGACACAGTTGACATTGATCATCACCAATACTTGCCAAATGGGCAAAACCTCCATTACTTACTCTCGACGACACAGTGGGCGTTGATCATCACCAGTACTTGCCAAATGGGCAAAACCTCCATTAATTATTCTCGACGGCACTGTGGGCATTGTTCATCACCAATACTTGCCAAATGGGCAAAACCTCCATTACTTACTCTCGACGACACAGTGGGCGTTGATCATCACCAATACTTGCCAAATGGGCAAAATCTCCATTAATTATTCTCGACGGCACAGTGGGCGTTGTTCATCACCAATACTTGCCAAATGGGCAAAACCTCCATTACTTACTGTCGACGGCACAGTGGGCATTGATCATCACCAATACTTGCCAAATGGGCAAAACCTCCATTACTTACTCTCGACGGCACAGTGGGCGTTGATCATCACCAATACTTGACAAATGGGCAAAACCTCCATTACTTACTCTCGACGGCACAGTGGGCATTGATCATCACCAATACTTGCCAAATGGGCAAAACCTCCATTACTTATTCTCGACGACACAGTGGGCATTGTTCATCACCAATACTTGCCAAATGGGCAAAACCTCCATTACTTACTCTCGACGGCACAGTGGGCATTGTTCATCACCAATACTTGCCAAATGGGCAAAACCTCCATTACTTACTCTCGACGGCACAGTGGGCGTTGATCATCACCAATATTTGCCAAATGGGCAAAACCTCCATTACTTACTCTCGACGACACAGTGGGCGTTGTTCATCACCAATTCATGCCAAATGGGCAAAACCTCCATTACTTACTCTCGACGGCACAGTGGGCGTTGATCATCACCAATACTTGCCAAATGGGCAAAACCTCCATTACTTACTCTCGACGGCACAGTGGGCGCTGATCATCACCATTACTTGCAAAATGGGCAAAACCTCCATTTCATACTCTCGACGACACAGTGGGCATTGTTCATCACCAATACTTGCCAAATGGGCAAAACCTCCATTACTTACTCTCGACGGCACAGTGGGCGCTGATCATCACCAATACTTGCCAAATGGACAAAACCTCCATTACTTACTCTCGACGGCACAGTGGGCATTGATCATCACCAATACATGCCAAATGGGCAAAACCTCCATTACTTACTCTCGACGGCACAGTGGGCATTGATCATCACCAATACTTGCCAAATGGGCAAAACCTCCATTACTTACTCTCGACGACACAGTGGGCATTGATCATCACCAATACTTGCCAAATGGGCAAAACCTCCATTACTTACTCTCGACGACACAGTGGGCATTGTTCATCACCAACACTTGCCAAATGGGCAAAACCTCCATTACTTACTCTCGACGGCACAGTGGGCATTGATCATCACCAATCCTTGCCAAATTGGCAAAACCTCCATTACTTACTCTCGACGGCACAGTGGGCGCTGATCATCACCAATACTTGCCAAATGGGCAAGACCTCCATTACTTACTCTCGAAGACACAGTGGGCGCTGATCATCACCAATACTTGCCAAATGGGCAAAACCTCCATTACTTACTCTCGACGACACAGTGGGCGTGGATCATCACCAATACTTGCCAAATGGGCAAAACCTCCATTACTTACTCTCGACGACACAGTGGGCGTTCATCATCACCATTAATTGCCAAATGGGCAAAACCTCCATTACTTACTCTCGACGGCACAGTGGGCATTGTTCATCACCAATACTTGGCAAATGGGTAAAACCTCCATTACTTATTCTCGACGACACAGTGGGCATTGATCACCTCCACTACTTACCGAATGGGCAAAACCTCCATTAATTATTCTCGACGACACAGTGGGCGTTGATCATCACCAATACTTGCCAAATGGGCAAAACCTCCATTACTTACTCTCGACGACACAGTGGGCGTGGATCATCACCAATACTTGCCAAATGGGCAAAACCTCCATTACTTACTCTCGACGACACAGTGGGCGTTGATCATCACTATTAATTGCCAAATGGGCAAAACCTCCATTACTTACTCTCGACGGCACAGCGGGCGTTGATCATCACCAATACTTGCCAAATGGGCAAAACCTCCATTACTTATTCTCGACGACACAGTGGGCATTGACCACCTCCACTACTTACCGAATGGGCAAAACCTCCATTAATTATTCTCGACGACACAGTGGGCGTTGATCATCACCAATACTTGCCAAATGGGCAAAACCTCCATTAATTATTCTCGACGGCACCGAGGGCGTTGATCATCACCAATACTTGCCAAATGGGCAAAACCTCCATTACTTATTCTCGACGACACAGTGGGCATTGATCACCTCCACTACTTACCGAATGGGCAAAACCTCCATTAATTATTCTCGACGACACAGTGGGCGTTGATCATCACCAATACTTGCCAAATGGGCAAAACCTCCATTAATTATTCTCGACGTCAATGTGGGCATTGTTCATCACCAATACTTGCCAAATGGGCAAAACCTCCATTACTTACTCTCGACGGCACAGTGGGCATTGATCATCACCAATACTTGCCAAATGGGCAAAACCTCCATTAATTATTCTCGACGACACAGTGGGCGTTGATCTTCACCAATACTTGCCAAATGGGCAAAACCTCCATTACTTACTCTCGACGACACAGTGGGCGTTGATCATCACCAATACTTGCCAAATGGGCAAAACCTCCATTAATTATTCACGACGGCACTGTGGGCATTGTTCATCACCAATACTTGCCAAATGGGCAAAACCTCCATTACTTACTCTCGACGACACAGTGGGCGTTGATCATCACCAATACTTGCCAAATGGGCAAAATCTCCATTAATTATTCTCGACGGCACAGTGGGCGTTGTTCATCACCAATACTTGCCAAATGGGCAGAACCTCCATTACTTACTGTCGACGGCACAGTGGGCGTTGATCATCACCAATACTTGCCAAATGGGCAAAACCTCCATTACTTATTCTCGACGACACAGTGGGCATTGTTCATCACCAATACTTGCCAAATGGGCAAAACCTCCATTACTTACTCTCGACGGCACAGTGGGCATTGATCATCACCAATACTTGCCAAATGGGCAAAACCTCCATTACTTACTCTCGACGGCACAGTGGGCGTTGATCATCACCAATACTTTCCAAATGGGCAAAACCTCCATTACTTACTCTCGACGGCACAGTGGGCATTGTTCATCACCAATACTTGCCAAATGGGCAAAACCTCCATTACTTATTCTCGACGACACAGTGGGCATTGTTCATCACCAATATTTGCCAAATGGGCAAAACCTCCATTACTTACTCTCGACGGCACAGTGGGCATTGTTCATCACCAATACTTGCCAAATGGGCAAAACCGCCATTACTTACTCTCGACGGCACAGTGGGCGCTGATCATCACCAATACTTGCCAAATGGGCAAGACCTCCATTACTTACTCTCGAAGACACAGTGGGCGCTGATCATCACCAATACTTGCCAAATGGGCAAAACCTCCATTACTTACTCTCGACGACACAGTGGGCGTGGATCATCACCAATACTTGCCAAATGGGCAAAACCTCCATTACTTACTCTCGACGACACAGTGGGCGTTGATCATCACCATTAATTGCCAAATGGGCAAAACCTCCATTACTTACTCTCGACGGCACAGTGGGCATTGTTCATCACCAATACTTGGCAAATGGGTAAAACCTCCATTACTTACTCTCGACGACACAGTGGGCGCTGATCATCACCAATACTTGCCAAATGGGCAAAACCTCCATTACTTACTCTCGACGGCACAGTGGGCGTTGATCATCACCAATACTTGCCAAATGGGCAAAACCTCCATTACTTATTCTCGACGACACAGTGGGCATTGATCACCTCCACTACTTACCGAATTGGCAAAACCTCCATTAATTATTCTCGACGACACAGTGGGCGTTGATCATCACCAATACTTGCCAAATGGGCAAAACCTCCATTAATTATTCTCGACGGCACCGAGGGCGTTGATCATCACCAATACTTGCCAATTGGGCAAAACCTCCATTACTTATTCTCGACGACACAGTGGGCATTGATCACCTCCACTACTTACCGAATGGGCAAAACCTCCATTAATTATTCTCGACGACACAGTGGGCGTTGATCATCACCAATACTTGCCAAATGGGCAAAACATCCATTAATTATTCTCGACGTCAATGTGGGCATTGTTCATCACCAATACTTGCCAAATGGGCAAAACCTCCATTACATACTCTCGACGACACAGTGGGCGTTATTCATCACCAATACTTGCCAAATGGGCAAAACCTCCATTACTTACTCTCGACGGCACAGTGGGCATTGATCATCACCAATACTTGCCAAATGGGCAAAACCTCCATTAATTACTCTCGAAGACACAGTGGGCGCTGATCATCACCAATACTTGCCAAATGGGCAAAACCTCCATTACTTACTCTCGACGACACAGTGGGCGTGGATCATCACCAATACTTGCCAAATGGGCAAAACCTCCATTACTTACTCTCGACGACACAGTGGGCGTTGATCATCACCATTAATTGCCAAATGGGCAAACCTCCATTACTTACTCTCGACGGCACAGTGGGCATTGTTCATCACCAATACTTGGCAAATGGGTAAAACCTCCATTACTTACTCTCGACGACACAGTGGGCGCTGATCATCACCAATACTTGCCAAATGGGCAAAACCTCCATTACTTACTCTCGACGGCACAGTGGGCGTTGATCATCACCAATACTTGCCAAATGGGCAAAACCTCCATTACTTACTCTCGACGGCACAGTGGGCATTGATCATCACCAATACTTGCCAAATGGGCAAAACCTCCATTACTTACTCTAGACGACACAGTGGGCGTTGATCATCACCAATACTTGCCAAATGGGCAAAACCTCCATTACTTACTCTCGACGGCACAGTGGGCATTGATCACCTCCACTACTTACCGAATGGGCAAAACCTCCATTATTTACTCTCGACGACACAGTGGGCGTTGATCATCACCATTACTTGCCAAATGGGCAAAACCTCCATTACTTACTCTCGAAGGCACAGTGGGCGTTGATCATCACCAATACTTGCCAAATGGGCAAAATCTCCATTAATTATTCTCGACGGCACAGTGGGCGTTGTTCATCACCAATACTTGCCAAATGGGCAAAACCTCCATTACTTACTGTCGACGGCACAGTGGGCGTTGATCATCACCAATACTTGCCAAATGGGCAAAACCTCCATTACTTATTCTCGACGACACAGTGGGCATTGTTCATCACCAATACTTGACAATTGGGCAAAACCTCCATTACTTACTCTCGACGGCACAGTGGGCATTGATCATCACCAATCCTTGCCAAATTGGCAAAACCTCCATTACTTACTCTCGACGGCACAGTGGGCGCTGATCATCACCAATACTTGCCAAATGGGCAAGACCTCCATTACTTACTCTCGAAGACACAGTGGGCGCTGATCATCACCAATACTTGCCAAATGGGCAAAACCTCCATTACTTACTCTCGACGACACAGTGGGCGTGGATCATCACCAATACTTGCCAAATGGGCAAAACCTCCATTACATACTCTCGACGACACAGTGGGCGTTGATCATCACCATTAATTGCCAAATGGGCAAAACCTCCATTACTTACTCTCGACGGCACAGTGGGCATTGTTCATCACCAATACTTGGCAAATGGGTAAAACCTCCATTACTTACTCTCGACGACACAGTGGGCGCTGATCATCACCAATACTTGCCAAATGGGCAAAACCTCCATTACTTACTCTCGACGGCACAGTGGGCGTGGATCATCACCAATACTTGCCAAATGGGCAAAACCTCCATTACTTATTCTCGACGACACAGTGGGCATTGATCACCTCCACTACTTACCGAATGGGCAAAACCTGCATTAATTATTCTGGACGACACAGTGGGCGTTGATCATCACCAATACTTGCCAAATGGGCAAAACCTCCATTAATTATTCTCGACGGCACCGAGGGCGTTGATCATCACCAATACTTGCCAAATGGGCAAAACCTCCATTACTTATTCTCGACGACACAGTGGGCATTGATCACCTCCACTACTTACCGAATGGGCAAAACCTCCATTAATTATTCTCGACGACACAGTGGGCGTTGATCATCACCAATACTTGCCAAATGGGAAAAACCTCCATTACTTACTCTCGACGACACAGTGGGCGTTGATCATCACCAATACTTGCCAAATGGGCAAAACCTCCATTAATTATTCACGACGGCACTGTGGGCATTGTTCATCACCAATACTTGCCAAATGGGCAAAACCTCCATTACTTACTCTCGACGACACAGTGGGCGTTGATCATCACCAATACTTGCCAAATGGGCAAAACCTCCATTACTTACTCTCGACGACACAGTGGGCGTTGATCATCACCAATACTTGCCAAATGGGCAAAATCTCCATTAATTATTCTCGACGGCACAGTGGGCGTTGTTCATCACCAATACTTGCCAAATGGGCAAAACCTCCATTACTTACTGTCGACGGCACAGTGGGCGTTGATCATCACCAATACTTGCCAAATGGGCAAAACCTCCATTACTTATTCTCGACGACACAGTGGGCATTGTTCATCACCAATACTTGCCAAATGGGCAAAACCTCCATTACTTACTCTCGACGGCACAGTGGGCATTAATCATCACCAATACTTGCCAAATGGGCAAAACCTCCATTACTTACTCTCGACGGCACAGTGGGCGTTGATCATCACCAATACTTTCCAAATGGGCAAAACCTCCATTACTTACTCTCGACGGCACAGTGGGCATTGTTCATCACCAATACTTGCCAAATGGGCAAAACCTCCATTACTTATTCTCGACGACACAGTGGGCATTGTTCATCACCAATACTTGCCAAATGGGCAAAACCTCCATTACTTACTCTCGACGGCACAGTGGGCATTGTTCATCACCAATACTTGCCAAATGGGCAAAACCTCCATTACTTACTCTCGACGGCACAGTGGGCGCTGATCATCACCAATACTTGCCAAATGGGCAAGACCTCCATTACTTACTCTCGAAGACACAGTGGGCGCTGATCATCACCAATACTTGCCAAATGGGCAAAACCTCCATTACTTACTCTCGACGACACAGTGGGCGTGGATCATCACCAATACTTGCCAAATGGGCAAAACCTCCTTTACTTACTCTCGACGACACAGTGGGCGTTGATCATCACCATTAATTGCCAAATGGGCAAAACCTCCATTACTTACTCTCGACGGCACAGTGGGCATTGTTCATCACCAATACTTGGCAAATGGGTAAAACCTCCATTACTTACTCTCGACGACACAGTGGGCGCTGATCATCACCAATACTTGCCAAATGGGCAAAACCTCCATTACTTACTCTCGACGGCACAGTGGGCGTTGATCATCACCAATACTTGTCAAATGGGCAAAACCTCCATTACTTATTCTCGACGACACAGTGGGCATTGATCACCTCCACTACTTACCGAATGGGCAAAACCTCCATTAATTATTCTCGACGACACAGTGGGCGTTGATCATCACCAATACTTGCCAAATGGGCAAAACCTCCATTAATTATTCTCGACGGCACCGAGGGCGTTGATCATCACCAATACTTGCCAAATGGGCAAAACCTCCATTACTTATTCTCGACGACACAGTGGGCATTGATCACCTCCACTACTTACCGAATGGGCAAAACCTCCATTAATTATTCTCGACGACACAGTGGGCGTTGATCATCACCAATACTTGCCAAATGGGCAAAACCTCCATTAATTATTCTCGGCGTCAATGTGGGCATTGTTCATCACCAATACTTGCCAAATGGGCAAAACCTCCATTACTTACTCTCGACGACACAGTGGTCGTTATTCATCACCAATACTTGCCAAATGGGCAAAACCTCCATTACTTACTCTCGACGGCACAGTGGGCATTGATCATCACCAATACTTGCCAAATGGGCAAAACCTCCATTAATTATTCTCGACGACACAGTGGGCGTTGATCATCACCAATACTTGCCAAATGGGCAAAACCTCCATTACTTACTCTCGACGACACAGTGGGCGTTGATCATCACCAATACTTGCCAAATGGGCAAAACCTCCATTAATTATTCACGACGGCACTGTGGGCATTGTTCATCACCAATACTTGCCAAATGGGCAAAACCTCCATTACTTACTCTCGACGACACAGTGGGCGTTGATCATCACCAATACTTGCCAAATGGGCAAAATCTCCATTAATTATTCTCGACGGCACAGTGGGCGTTGTTCATCACCAATACTTGCCAAATGGGCAAAACCTCCATTACTTACTGTCGACGGCACAGTGGGCGTTGATCATCACCAATACTTGCCAAATGGGCAAAACCTCCATTACTTATTCTCGACGACACAGTGGGCATTGTTCATCACCAATACTTGCCAAATGGGCAAAACCTCCATTACTTACTCTCGACGGCACAGTGGGCATTGATCATCACCAATACTTGCCAAATGCGCAAAACCTCCATTACTTACTCTCGACGGAACAGTGGGCGTTGATCATCACCAATACTTTCCAAATGGGCAAAACCTCCATTACTTACTCTCGACGGCACAGTGGGCATTGTTCATCACCAATACTTGCCAAATGGGCAAGACCTCCATTACTTATTCTCGACGACACAGTGGGCATTGTTCATCACCAATACTTGCCAAATGGGCAAAACCTCCATTACTTACTCTCGACGGCACAGTGGGCATTGTTCATCACCAATACTTGCCAAATGGGCAAAACCTCCATTACTTACTCTCGACGACACATGGGGCGTTGTTCATCACCAATACTTGCCAAATGGGCAAAACCTCCATTACTTACTCTCGACGGCAGAGTGGGCGTTGATCATCACCAATACTTGCCAAATGGGCAAAACCTCCATTACTTACTCTCGACGGCACAGTGGGCGCTGTTCATCACCAATACTTGCCAAATGGGCAAAACCTCCATTACTTACTCTCGACGACACAGTGGGTGCTGATCATCACCATTACTTGCCAAATGGGCAAAACCTCCATTACTTACTCACGACGACACAGTGGGCATTGTTCATCACCAATACTTGCCAAATGGGCAAAACCTCCATTACTTACTTTCGACGGCACAGTGGGCGTTGATCATCACCAATACTTGCCAAATGGGCAAAACCTCCATTACTTACTCTCGACGGCACAGTGGGCATTGATCATCACCAATACTTGCCAAATGGGCAAAACCTCCATTACTTACTCTCGACGGCACAGTGGGCATTGATCATCACCAATACTTGCCAAATGGGCAAAACCTCCATTACTTACTCTCGACGACACAGTGGGCATTGATCATCACCAATACTTGCCAAATGGGCAAAACCTCCATTACTTACTCTCGACGACACAGTGGGCATTGTTCATCACCAATACTTGCCAAATTGGCAAAACCTCCATTACTTACTCTCGACGGCACAGTGGGCGCTGATCATCACCAATACTTGCCAAATGGGCAAGACCTCCATTACTTACTCTCGACGACACAGTGGGCGCTGATCATCACCAATACTTGCCAAATGGGCAAAACCTCCATTTCTTACTCTCGACGACACAGTGGGCGTGGATCATCACCAATACTTGCCAAATGGGCAAAACCTCCATTACTTACTCTCGACGACACAGTGGGCGTTGATCATCACCATTACTTGCCAAATGGGCAAAACCTCCATTACTTACTCTCGACGGCACAGTGTGCATTGTTCATCACCAATACTTGGCAAATGGGCAAAACCTCCATTACTTACTCTCGACGACACAGTGGGCGCTGATCATCACCAATACTTGCCAAATGGGCAAAACCTCCATTACTTACTCTCGAAGGCACAGTGGGCATTGTTCATCATCAATACTTGGCAAATGGGCAAAACCTCCATTACTTACTCTCGACGACACAGTGGGCATTGTTCATCACCAATACTTGGCAAATGGGCAAAACCTCCATTACTTACTCTCGACGGCACAGTGGGCATTGATCATCACCAATACTTGCCAAATGGGCAAAACCTCCATTACTTACTCTCGACGGCACAGTGGGCGTTGTTTATCACCAATACTTGGCAAATGGGCAAAACCTCCATTACTTACTCTCGACGGCACAGTGGGCATTGTTCATCACCGATATTTGCCAAATGGGCAAAACCTCCATTACTTACTATCGACGGCACAGTGGGCGTTGATCATCACCAATACTTGCCAAATGGGCAAAACCTCCATTACTTACTCTAGACGACACAGTGGGCGTTGATCATCACCAATACTTGCCAAATGGGCAAAACCTCCATTACTTACTCTCGACGGCACAGTGGGCATTGATCATCACCAATACTTGCCAAATGGGCAAAACCTCCATTACTTACTCTCGACGACACAGTGGGCGTTGATCATCACCAATACTTGCCAAATGGGCAAAACCTCCATTACTTACTCTCGACGGCACAGTGGGCATTGATCATCACCAATACTTGCCAAATGGGCAAGACCTCCATTACTTACTCTCGACGACACAGTGGGCGCAGATCATCACCAATACTTGCCAAATGGGCAAAACCTCCATAACTTACTCTCGACGGCACAGTGGGCATTGATCATCACCAATACTTGGCAAATGGGCAAAACCTCCATTACTTACTCTCGACGGCACAGTGGGCATTGATCATCACCAATACTTGCCAAATGGGCAAAACCTCCATTACTTACTCTAGACGACACAGTGGGCGTTGATCATCACCAATACTTGCCAAATGGGCAAAACCTCCATTACTTACTCTCGACGGCACAGTGGGCATTGATCACCTCCACTACTTACCGAATGGGCAAAACCTCCATTACTTACTCTCGACGACACAGTGGGCGTTGATCATCACCATTACTTGCCAAATGGGCAAAACCTCCATTACTTACTCTCGACGGCACAGTGGGCATAGATCATCACCAATACTTGCCAAATGGGCAAAACCTCCATTACTTACTCTCGACGGCACAGTGGGCATTGATCATCACCAATACTTGCCAAATGGGCAAAACCTCCATAACTTACTCTCGACGGCACAGTGGGCATTGATCACCTCCACTACTTACCGAATGGGCAAAACCTCCATTACTTACTCTCGACGACACAGTGGGCGTTGATCATCACCATTACTTGCCAAATGGGCAAAACCTCCATTACTTACTCTCGACGGCACAGTGGGCATAGATCATCACCAATACTTGCCAAATGGGCAAAACCTCCATTACTTACTCTCGACGGCACAGTGGGCATTGATCATCACCAATACTTGCCAAATGGGCAAGACCTCCATTACTTACTCTCGACGACACAGTGGGCGCAGATCATCACCAATACTTGCCAAATGGGCAAAACCTCCATAACTTACTCTCGACGGCACAGTGGGCATTGATCATCACCAATACTTGGCAAATGGGCAAAACCTCCATTACTTACTCTCGACGGCACAGTGGGCATTGATCATCACCAATACTTGCCAAATGGGCAAAACCTCCATTACTTACTCTAGACGACACAGTGGGCGTTGATCATCACCAATACTTGCCAAATGGGCAAAACCTCCATTACTTACTCTCGACGGCACAGTGGGCATTGATCACCTCCACTACTTACCGAATGGGCAAAACCTCCATTACTTACTCTCGACGACACAGTGGGCGTTGATCATCACCATTACTTGCCAAATGGGCAAAACCTCCATTAATTACTCTCGACGGCACAGTGGGCATAGATCATCACCAATACTTGCCAAATGGGCAAAACCTCCATTACTTACTCTCGACGGCACAGTGGGCATTGATCATCACCAATACTTGCCAAATGGGCAAAACCTCCATAACTTACTCTCGACGGTACAGTGGGCATTGATCATCACCAATACTTGCCAAATGGGCAAAACCTCCATTACTTACTCTCGACGGCACAGTGGGCGCTGTTCATCACCATAACTTGCCAAATGGGCAAAACCTCCATTACTTACTCTCGACGGCACAGTGGGCATTGATCATCACCATTACTTGCCAAATGGGCAAAACCTCCATTACTTACTCTCGACGGCACAGTGGGCGTTGATCATCACCAATACTTGCCAAATGGGCAAAACCTCCATTACTTACTCTCGACGACACAGTGGGCGTTGATCATCACCATTACTTGCCAAATGGGCAAAACCTCCATTACTTACTCTCGACGACACAGTGGGCGTTGATCGTCACCATTACTTGCCAAATGGGCAAAACCTCCATTACTTACTCTCGACGAAACAGTGGGCGTTGATCATCACCAATACTTGCCAAATGGGCAAAACCTCCATTACTTACTCTCGATGACACAGTGGGCGTTGATCATCACCAATACTTGCCAAATGGGCAAAACCTCCATTACTTACTCTCGACGGCACAGTGGGCGTTGATCATCACCAATACTTGCCAAATGGGCAAAACCTCCATTACTTACTCTCGACGACACAGTGGGCATTGATCATCACCAATACTTGCCAAAAGGGCAAAACCTCCATTACTTACTCTCGACGGCACAGTGGGCATTGATCATCACCAATTCTTACCAAATGGGCAAAACCTCCATTAATTATTCTCGACGACACAGTGGGCATTGTTCATCACCAATACTTGCCAAATGGGCAAAACCTCCATTACTTACTCTCGACGACACAGTGGGCGTTGATCATCACCAATACTTGCCAAATGGGCAAAACCTCCATTACTTACTCTCGACGGCACAGTGGGCATTGATCATCACCAATTCTTGCCAAATGGGCAAAACCTCCATTACTTACTCTCGACGGCACAGTGGGCGTTGATCATCACCAATACTTGCCAAATGGGCAAAACCTCCATTACTTACTCTCGACGACACAGTGGGCGTTGATCATCACCAATACTTGCCAAATGGGCAAAATCTCCATTAATTATTCTCGACGGCACAGTGGGCGTTGTTCATCACCAATACTTGCCAAATGGGCAAAACCTCCATTACTTACTGTCGACGGCACAGTGGGCGTTGTTCATCACCAATACTTGCCAAATGGGCAAAACCTCCATTACTTACTGTCGACGGCACAGTGGGCATTGATCATCACCAATACTTGCCAAATGGGCAAATCCTCCATTAATTATTCTCGACGGCACTGTGGGCATTGTTCATCACCAATACTTGCCAAATGGGCAAAACCTCCATTGCTTACTCTCGACGACACAGTGGGCGTTGATCATCACCATAAATGCCAAATGGGCAAAATCTCCATTAATTATTCTCGACGGCACAGTGGGCGTTGTTCATCACCAATACTTGCCAAATGGGCAAAACCTCCATTACTTACTCTCGACGGCACAGTGGGCATTGATCATCACCAATTCTTACCAAATGGGCAAAACCTCCATTAATTATTCTCGACGACACAGTGGGCATTGTTCATCACCAATACTTGCCAAATGGGCAAAACCTCCATTACTTACTCTCGACGACACAGTGGGCGTTGATCATCACCAATACTTGCCAAATGGGCAAAACCTCCATTACTTATTCTCGACGACACAGTGGGCATTGTTCATCACCAATACTTGCCAAATGGGCAAAACCTCCATTACTTACTCTCGACGGCACAGTGGGCATTGTTCATCACCAATACTTGCCAAATGGGCAAAACCTCCATTACTTACTCTCGACAGCACAGTGGGCGTTGATCATCACCAATACTTGCCAAATGGGCAAAACCTCCATTACTTACTCTCGACGACACAGTGGGCGTTGTTCATCACCAATACTTTCCAAATGGGCAAAACCTCAATTACATACTCTCGACGGCACAGTGGGCGTTGATCATCACCAATACTTGCCAAATGGGCAAAACCTCCATTACTTACTCTCGACGGCACAGTGGGCGCTGATCATCACCAATACTTGCCAAATGGGCAAAACCTCCATTACTTACTCTCGACGACACAGTGGGCGCTGATCATCACCATTACTTGCCAAATGGGCAAAACCTCCATTACTTACTCTCGACGACACAGTGGGCATTGTTCATCACCAATACTTGCCAAATGGGCAAAACCTCCATTACTTACTCTCGACGGCACAGTGGGCGCTGATCATCACCAATACTTGCCAAATGGGCAAAACCTCCATTACTTACTCTCGACGGCACAGTGGGCATTGATCATCACCAATACTTGCCAAATGGGCAAAACCTCCATTACTTACTCTCGACGGCACAGTGGGCATTGATCATCACCAATACTTGCCAAATGGGCAAAACCTCCATTACTTACTCTCGACGACACAGTGGGCATTGATCATCACCAATACTTGCCAAATGGGCAAAACCTCCATTACTTACTCTCGACGACACAGTGGGCATTGTTCATCACCAATACTTGCCAAATGGGCAAAACCTCCATTACTTACTCTCGACGGCACAGTGGGCATTGATCATCACCAATACTTGCCAAATGGGCAAAACCTCCATTACTTACTCTCGACGGCACAGTGGGTGCTGATCATCACCAATACTTGCCAAATGGGCAAGACCTCCATTACTTACTCTCGACGACACAGTGGGCGCCGATCATCACCAATACTTGCCAAATGGGCAAAACCTCCATTACTTACTCTCGACGACACAGTGGGCGTGGATCATCACCAATACTTGCCAAATGGGCAAAACCTCCATTACTTACTCTCGACGACACAGTGGGCGTTGATCATCACCATTACTTGCCAAATGGGCAAAACGTCCATTACTTACTCTCGACGGCACAGTGGGCATTGTTCATCACCAATACTTGGCAAATGGGCAAAACTTCCATTACTTACTCTCGACGACACAGTGGGCGCTGATCATCACCAATACTTGCCAAATGGGCAAAACCTCCATTACTTACTCTGGACGGCACAGTGGGCATTGTTCATCACCAATACTTGGCAAATGGGCAAAACCTCTATTACTTACTCTCGACGACACAGTGGGCATTGTTCATCACCAATACTTGGCAAATGGGCAAAACCTCCATTACTTACTCTTGACGGCACAGTGGGCATTGATCATCACCAATACTTGCCAAATGGGCAAAACCTCCATTACTTACTTTCGACGGCACAGTGGGTGTTGTTTATCACCAATACTTGGCAAATGGGCAAAACCTCCATTACTTACTCTCGACGGCACAGTGGGCATTGTTCATCACCAATATTTGCCAAATGGGCAAAACCTCCATTACTTACTCTCGACGGCACAGTGGGCGTTGATCATCACCAATACTTGCCAAATGGGCAAAACCTCCATTACTTACTCTAGACGACACAGTGGGCGTTGATCATCACCAATACTTGCCAAATGGGCAAAACCTCCATTACTTACTCTCGACGGCACAGTGGGCATTGATCATCACCAATACTTGCCAAATGGGCAAAACCTCCATTACTTACTCTCGACGACACAGTGGGCTTTGATCATCACCAATACTTGCCAAATGGGCAAAACCTCCATTACTTACTCTCGACGGCACAGTGGGCATTGATCATCACCAATACTTGCCAAATGGGCAAGACCTCCATTACTTACTCTCGACGACACAGTGGGCGCAGATCATCACCAATACTTGCCAAATGGGCAAAACCTCCATTACTTACTCTCGACGGCACAGTGGGCATTGATCATCACCAATACTTGGCAAATGGGCAAAACCTCCATTACTTACTCTCGACGGCACAGTGGGCGTTGATCATCACCAATACTTGCCAAATGGGCAAAACCTCCATTACTTACTCTCGACGACACAGTGGGCGTTGTTCATCACCAATACTTGCCAAATGGGCAAAACCTCAATTACTTACTCTCGACGGCACAGTGGGCGTTGATCATCACCAATACTTGCCAAATGGGCAAAGCCTCCATTACTTACTCTCGACGGCACAGTGGGCGCTGATCATCACCAATACTTGCCAAATGGGCAAAACCTCCATTACTTACTCTCGACGACACAGTGGGCGCTGATCATCACCATTACTTGCCAAATGGGCAAAACCTCCATTACTTACTCTCGACGACACAGTGGGCATTGTTCATCACCAATACTTGCCAAATGGGCAAAACCTCCATTACTTACTCTCGACGGCACAGTGGGCGCTGATCATCACCAATACTTGCCAAATGGGCAAAACCTCCATTACTTACTCTCGACGGCACAGTGGGCATTGATCATCACCAATACTTGCCAAATGGGCAAAACCTCCATTACTTACTCTCGACGGCACAGTGGGCATTGATCATCACCAATACTTGCCAAATGGGCAAAACCTCCATTACTTACTCTCGACGACACAGTGGGCATTGATCATCACCAATACTTGCCAAATGGGCAAAACCTCCATTACTTACTCTCGACGACACAGTGGGCATTGTTCATCACCAATACTTGCCAAATGGGCAAAACCTCCATTACTTACTCTCGACGGCACAGTGGGCATTGATCATCACCAATACTTGCCAAATTGGCAAAACCTCCATTACTTACTCTCGACGGCACAGTGGGCGCTGATCATCACCAATACTTGCCAAATGGGCAAGACCTCCATTACTTACTCTCGACGACACAGTGGGCGCTGATCATCACCAATACTTGCCAAATGGGCAAAACCTCCATTACTTACTCTCGACGACACAGTGGGCGTGGATCATCACCAATACTTGCCAAATGGGCAAAACCTCCATTACTTACTCTCGACGACACAGTGGGCGTTGATCATCACCATTACTTGCCAAATGGGCAAAACGTCCATTACTTACTCTCGACGGCACAGTGGGCATTGTTCATCGCCAATACTTGGCAAATGGGCAAAACCTCCATTACTTACTCTCGACGACACAGTGGGCGCTGATCATCACCAATACTTGCCAAATGGGCAAAACCTCCATTACTTACTCTGGACGGCACAGTGGGCATTGTTCATCACCAATACTTGGCAAATGGGCAAAACCTCTATTACTTACTCTCGACGACACAGTGGGCATTGTTCATCACCAATACTTGGCAAATGGGCAAAACCTCCATTACTTACTCTTGACGGCACAGTGGGCATTGATCATCACCAATACTTGCCAAATGGGCAAAACCTCCATTACTTACTCTCGACGGCACAGTGGGCGTTGTTTATCACCAATACTTGGCATATGGGCAAAACCTCCATTACTTACTCTCGACGGCACAGTGGGCATTGTTCATCACCAATATTTGCCAAATGGGCTAAACCTCCATTACTTACTCTCGACGGCACAGTGGGCGTTGATCATCACCAATACTTGCCAAATGGGCAAAACCTCCATTACTTAATCTAGACGACACAGTGGGCGTTGATCATCACCAATACTTGCCAAATGGGCAAAACCTCCATTACTTACTCTCGACGGCACAGTGGGCATTGATCATCACCAATACTTGCCAAATGGGCAAAACCTCCATTACTTACTCTCGACGACACAGTGGGCGTTGATCATCACCAATACTTGCCAAATGGGCAAAACCTCCATTACTTACTCTCGACGGCACAGTGGGCATTGATCATCACCAATACTTGCCAAATGGGCAAGACCTCCATTACTTACTCTCGACGACACAGTGGGCGCAGATCATCACCAATACTTGCCAAATGGGCAAAACCTCCATTACTTACTCTCGACGGCACAGTGGGCATTGATCATCACCAATACTTGGCAAATGGGCAAAACCTCCATTACTTACTCTCGACGGCACAGTGGGCATTGATCATCACCAATACTTGCCAAATGGGCAAAACCTCCATTACTTACTCTAGACGACACAGTGGGCGTTGATCATCACCAATAGTTGCCAAATGGGCAAAACCTCCATTACTTACTCTCGACGGCACAGTGGGTATTGATCACCTCCACTACTTACCGAATGGGCAAAACCTCCATTACTTACTCTCGACGACACAGTGGGCGTTGATCATCACCATTACTTGCCAAATGGGCAAAACATCCATTACTTACTCTCGACGGCACAGTGGGCATTGATCATCACCAATACTTGCCAAATGGGCAAAACCTCCATTACTTACTCTCGACGGCACAGTGGGCATTGATCATCACCAATACTTGCCAAATGGGCAAAACCTCCATAACTTACTCTCAACGGCACAGTGGGCATTGATCATCACCAATACTTGCCAAATGGGCAAAACCTCCATTACTTACTCTCGACGGCACAGTGGGCGTTGTTCATCACCAATACTTGCCAAATGGGCAAAACCTCCATTACTTACTCTCGACGGCACAGTGGGCATTGATCATCACCAATACTTGCCAAATGGGCAAACCTCCATTACTTACTCTCGACGGCACAGTGGGCGTTGATCATCACCAATACTTGCCAAATGAGCAAAACGTCCATTACTTACTCTAGACGACACAGTGGGCGTTGATCATCACCAATACTTGCCAAATGGGCAAAACCTCCATTACTTACTCTCGACGGCACAGTGGGCATTGATCATCACCAATACTTGCCAAATGGGCAAAACCTCCATTACTTACTCTCGACGACACAGTGGGCGTTGATCATCACCAATACTTGCCAAATGGGCAAAACCTCCATTACTTACTCTCGACGGCACAGTGGGCATTGATCATCACCAATACTTGCCAAATGGGCAAGACCTCCATTACTTACTCTCGACGACACAGTGGGCGCAGATCATCACCAATACTTGCCAAATGGGCAAAACCTCCATTACTTACTCTCGACGGCACAGTGGGCATTGATCATCACCAATACTTGGCAAATGGGCAAAACCTCCATTACTTACTCTCGACGGCACAGTGGGCATTGATCATCACCAATACTTGCCAAATGGGCAAAACCTCCATTACTTACTCTAGACGACACAGTGGGCATTGATCATCACCAATACTTGGCAAATGGGCAAAACCTCCATTACTTACTCTCGACGGCACAGTGGGCATTGATCATCACCAATACTTGCCAAATGGGCAAAACCTCCATTACTTACTCTCGACGACACAGTGGGCTTTGATCATCACCAATACTTGCCAAATGGGCAAAACCTCCATTACTTACTCTCGACGGCACAGTGGGCATTGATCATCACCAATACTTGCCAAATGGGCAAGACCTCCATTACTTACTCTCGACGACACAGTGGGCGCAGATCATCACCAATACTTGCCAAATGGGCAAAACCTCCATTACTTACTCTCGACGGCACAGTGGGCATTGATCATCACCAATACTTGGCAAATGGGCAAAACCTCCATTACTTACTCTCGACGGCACAGTGGGCGTTGATCATCACCAATACTTGCCAAATGGGCAAAACCTCCATTACTTACTCTCGACGACACAGTGGGCGTTGATCATCACTAATACTTGCCAAATGGGCAAAGCCTCCATTACTTACTCTCGACGGCACAGTGGGCGCTGATCATCACCAATACTTGCCAAATGGGCAAAACCTCCATTACTTACTCTCGACGACACAGTGGGCGCTGATCATCACCATTACTTGCCAAATGGGCAAAACCTCCATTACTTACTCTCGACGACACAGTGGGCATTGTTCATCACCAATACTTGCCAAATGGGCAAAACCTCCATTACTTACTCTCGACGGCACAGTGGGCGCTGATCATCACCAATACTTGCCAAATGGGCAAAACCTCCATTACTTACTCTCGACGGCACAGTGGGCATTGATCATCACCAATACTTGCCAAATGGGCAAAACCTCCATTACTTACTCTCGACGGCACAGTGGGCATTGATCATCACCAATACTTGCCAAATGGGCAAAACCTCCATTACTTACTCTCGACGACACAGTGGGCATTGATCATCACCAATACTTGCCAAATGGGCAAAACCTCCATTACTTACTCTCGACGACACAGTGGGCATTGTTCATCACCAATACTTGCCAAATGGGCAAAACCTCCATTACTTACTCTCGACGGCACAGTGGGCATTGATCATCACCAATACTTGCCAAATTGGCAAAACCTCCATTACTTACTCTCGACGGCACAGTGGGCGCTGATCATCACCAATACTTGCCAAATGGGCAAGACCTCCATTACTTACTCTCGACGACACAGTGGGCGCTGATCATCACCAATACTTGCCAAATGGGCAAAACCTCCATTACTTACTCTCGACGACTCAGTGGGCGTGGATCATCACCAATACTTGCCAAATGGGCAAAACCTCCATTACTTACTCTCGACGACACAGTGGGCGTTGATCATCACCATTACTTGCCAAATGGGCAAAACGTCCATTACTTACTCTCGACGGCACAGTGGGCATTGTTCATCGCCAATACTTGGCAAATGGGCAAAACCTCCATTACTTACTCTCGACGACACAGTGGGCGCTGATCATCACCAATACTTGCCAAATGGGCAAGACCTCCATTACTTACTCTGGACGGCACAGTGGGCATTGTTCATCACCAATACTTGGCAAATGGGCAAAACCTCTATTACTTACTCTCGACGACACAGTGGGCATTGTTCATCACCAATACTTGGCAAATGGGCAAAACCTCCATTACTTACTCTTGACGGCACAGTGGGCATTGATCATCACCAATACTTGCCAAATGGGCAAAACCTCCATTACATACTCTCGACGGCACAGTGGGCGTTGTTTATCACCAATACTTGGCATATGGGCAAAACCTCCATTACTTACTCTCGACGGCACAGTGGGCATTGTTCATCACCAATATTTGCCAAATGGGCAAAACCTCCATTACTTACTCTCGACGGCACAGTGGGCGTTGATCATCACCAATACTTGCCAAATGGGCAAAACCTCCATTACTTACTCTAGACGACACAGTGGGCGTTGATCATCACCAATACTTGCCAAATGGGCAAAACCTCCATTACTTACTCTCGACGGCACAGTGGGCATTGATCATCACCAATACTTGCCAAATGGGCAAAACCTCCATTACTTACTCTCGACGACACAGTGGGCGTTGATCATCACCAATACTTGCCAAATGGGCAAAACCTCCATTACTTACTCTCGACGGCACAGTGGGCATTGATCATCACCAATACTTGCCAAATGGGCAAGACCTCCATTACTTACTCTCGACGACACAGTGGGCGCAGATCATCACCAATACTTGCCAAATGGGCAAAACCTCCATTACTTACTCTCGACGGCACAGTGGGCATTGATCATCACCAATACTTGGCAAATGGACAAAACCTCCATTACTTACTCTCGACGGCACAGTGGGCATTGATCATCACCAATACTTGCCAAATGGGCAAAACCTCCATTACTTACTCTAGACGACACAGTGGGCGTTGATCATCACCAATAGTTGCCAAATGGGCAAAACCTCCATTACTTACTCTCGACGGCACAGTGGGTATTGATCACCTCCACTACTTACCGAATGGGCAAAACCTCCATTACTTACTCTCGACGACACAGTGGGCGTTGATCATCACCATTACTTGCCAAATGGGCAAAACCTCCATTACTTACTCTCGACGGCACAGTGGGCATTGATCATCACCAATACTTGCCAAATGGGCAAAACCTCCATTACTTACTCTCGACGGCACAGTGGGCATTGATCATCACCAATACTTGCCAAATGGGCAAAACCTCCATAACTTACTCTCAACGGCACAGTGGGCATTGATCATCACCAATACTTGCCAAATGGGCAAAACCTCCATTACTTACTCTCGACGGCACAGTGGGCGTTGTTCATCACCAATACTTGCCAAATGGGCAAAACCTCCATTACTTACTCTCGACGGCACAGTGGGCATTGATCATCACCAATACTTGCCAAATGGGCAAAACCTCCATTACTTACTCTCGACGGCACAGTGGGCGTTGATCATCACCAATACTTGCCAAATGAGCAAAACGTCCATTACTTACTCTAGACGACACAGTGGGCGTTGATCATCACCAATACTTGCCAAATGGGCAAAACCTCCATTACTTACTCTCGACGGCACAGTGGGCATTGATCATCACCAATACTTGCCAAATGGGCAAAACCTCCATTACTTACTCTCGACGACACAGTGGGCGTTGATCATCACCAATACTTGCCAAATGGGCAAAACCTCCATTACTTACTCTCGACGGCACAGTGGGCATTGATCATCACCAATACTTGCCAAATGGGCAAGACCTCCATTACTTACTCTCGACGACACAGTGGGCGCAGATCATCACCAATACTTGCCAAATGGGCAAAACCTCCATTACTTACTCTCGACGGCACAGTGGGCATTGATCATCACCAATACTTGGCAAATGGGCAAAACCTCCATTACTTACTCTCGACGGCACAGTGGGCATTGATCATCACCAATACTTGCCAAATGGGCAAAACCTCCATTACTTACTCTAGACGACACAGTGGGCATTGATCATCACCAATACTTGGCAAATGGGCAAAACCTCCATTACTTACTCTCGACGGCACAGTGGGCATTGATCATCACCAATACTTGGCAAATGGGCAAAACCTCCATTACTTACTCTCGACGGCACAGTGGGCATTGATCATCACCAATACTTGCCAAATGGGCAAAACCTCCATTACTTACTCTCGACGGCACAGTGGGCATTGATCACCTCCACTACTTACCGAATGGGCAAAACCTCCATTACTTACTCTCGACGACACAGTGGGCGTTGATCATCACCATTACTTGCCAAATGGGCAAAACCTCCATTACTTACTCTCGACGGCACAGTGGGCATTGATCATCACCAATACTTGCCAAATGGGCAAAACCTCCATTACTTACTCTCGACGGCACAGTGGGCATTGATCATCACCAATACTTGCCAAATGGGCAAAACCTCCATAACTTACTCTCGACGGCACAGTGGGCATTGATCATCACCAATACTTGCCAAATGGGCAAAACCTCCATTACTTACTCTCGACGGCACAGTGGGCGTTGTTCATCACCAATACTTGCCAAATGGGCAAAACCTCCATTACTTACTCTCGACGGCACAGTGGGCATTGATCATCACCAATACTTGCCAAATGGGCAAAATCTCCATTACTTACTCTCGACGGCACAGTGGGCGTTGATCATCACCAATACTTGCCAAATGGGCAAAACCTCCATTACTTACTCTCGACGACACAGTGGGCGTTGATCATCACCATTACTTGCCAAATGGGCAAAACCTCCATTACTTACTCTCGACGACACAGTGGGCGTTGATCATCACCATTACTTGCCAAATGGGCAAAACCTCCATTACTTACTCTCGACGACACAGTGGGCGTTGTTCATCACCAATACTTGCCAAATGGGCAAAACCTCCATTACTTACTCTCGACGGCACAGTGGGCGTTGATCATCACCATTACTTGCCAAATGGGCAAAACCTCCATTACTTACTCTCGACGACACAGTGGGCGTTGATCATCACCATTACTTACCAAATGGGCAAAACCTCCATTACTTACTCTCGACGACACAGTGGGCGTTGATCATCACCATTACTTGCCAAATGGGCAAAACCTCCATTACTTACTCTCGACGACACAGTGGGCGTTGATCATCACCAATACTTGCCAAATGGGCAAAACCTCCATTACTTACTCTCGATGACACAGTGGGCGTTGATCATCACCAATACTTGCCAAATGGGCAAAACCTCCATTACTTACTCTCGACGGCACAGTGGGCGTTGATCATCACCAATACTTGCCAAATGGGCAAAACCTCCATTACTTACTCTCGACGACACAGTGGGCATTGATCATCACCAATACTTGCCAAATGGGCAAAACCTCCATTTCTTACTCTCGACGGCACAGTGGGCATTGATCATCACCAATTCTTACCAAATGGGCAAAACCTCCATTAATTATTCTCGACGACACAGTGGGCATTGTTCATCACCAATACTTGCCAAATGGGCAAAACCTCCATTACTTACTCTCGACGGCACAGTGGGCGTTGATCATCACCATTACTTGCCAAATGGGCAAAACCTCCATTACTTACTCTCGACGACACAGTGGGCGTTGATCATCACCATTACTTGCCAAATGGGCAAAACCTCCATTACTTACTCTCGACGACACAGTGGGCGTTGATCATCACCATTACTTGCCAAATGGGCAAAACCTCCATTACTTACTCTCGACGACACAGTGGGAGTTGATCATCACCAATACTTGCCAAATGGGCAAAACCTCCATTACTTACTCTCGATGACACAGTGGGCGTTGATCATCACCAATACTTGCCAAATGGGCAAAACCTCCATTACTTACTCTCGACGGCACAGTGGGCGTTGATCATCACCAATACTTGCCAAATGGGCAAAACCTCCATTACTTACTCTCGACGACACAGTGGGCATTGATCATCACCAATACTTGCCAAATGGGCAAAACCTCTATTACTTACTCTCGACGGCACAGTGGGCATTGATCATCACCAATTCTTACCAAATGGGCAAAACCTCCTTTAATTATTCTCGACGACACAGTGGGCATTGTTCATCACCAATACTTGCCAAATGGGCAAAACCTCCATTACTTACTCTCGACGACACAGTGGGCGTTGATCATCACCAATACTTGCCAAATGGGCAAAACCTCCATTACTTACTCTCGACGGCACAGTGGGCATTGATCATCACCAATTCTTGCCAAATGGGCAAAACCTCCATTACTTACTCTCGACGGCACAGTGGGCGTTGATCATCACCAATACTTGCCAAATGGGCAAAACCTCCATTACTTACTCTCGACGACACAGTGGACATTGATCATCACCAATACTTGCCAAATGGGCAAAACCTCTATTACTTACTCTCGACGGCACAGTGGGCATTGATCATCACCAATTCTTACCAAATGGGCAAAACCTCCTTTAATTATTCTCGACGACACAGTGGGCATTGTTCACCTCCACTACTTACCGAATAAGCAAAACCTCCATTACTTACTCTCGACGACACAGTGGGCGTTGATCATCACCAATACTTGCCAAATGGGCAAAACCTCCATTACTTACTCTCGACGGCACAGTGGGCATTGATCATCACCAATTCTTGCCAAATGGGCA
This sequence comes from Meconema thalassinum, assembly GCA_946902985.2. NCBI lineage: Eukaryota > Metazoa > Arthropoda > Insecta > Orthoptera > Tettigoniidae > Meconema > Meconema thalassinum. Next base: position 495,088,411 of record OX336391.1, read on the forward strand.
AAACCTCCATTACTTACTCTCGACGGCACAGTGGGCGTTGATCATCACCAATACTTGCCAAATGGGCAAAACCTCCATTACTTACTCTCGACGACACAGTGGACATTGATCATCACCAATACTTGCCAAATGGGCAAAACCTCCATTACTTACTCTCGACGGCACAGTGGGCATTACTCACCTCCACTAAAATTACACACACCATAAAGTCAGCACCCCTTCAGCTCACTCCTCATGAACAAACACGTAGGATCACCACTTGCCGTCCACCAACCATTTACTCAGGATAATAATCCAGCTAAAACCTTCTTTTTGATGTGTAACATTTTTCCACTCGGTTGCTGGATATTTGTGGCAGTGATTTTGAAAAATGGGACGGAAGTGGATCGGACGATCCAGCTGGCAGTGGTGGATCGAACGGAAGTGTGTAAGACGCACTGCCTGCTGGATCGCATTGCTGAACACTTTCATTCTGACGGTAAACGCTCATGCGAACTCTGGTGTCAAGTGATTGAAACAAAGCACATGGCACATGTTTGAAGTATTTTTATCAGTATTTAAATGATAAAATGCTTTAATATCAAACATTGTAAGTAGTCGACATTGCCGGTATTATGCTTCTGCACAATGGGTATTCAAATATTAACCCACATAACGGTAATGCAGTCATCAATATAATATAATATAATCGTTGTGTTTATACGAGAGCTGAGCAAGCCATCATGAACTATTGCTGAATACATTTTATTTACTCAGAAGGCATTTTAAACTCAATTTCACGCAGGAACATTATCGAAACTAGCAAAATATAAATGAAACTCAATTACGTGATGCAGTATTATTGGTACGTGAAAATAGGTCACAATCTTGTACCTAACATTCGTGTGGTCGAAATAGCCGTGGGGTTAGCGTCATTGACTGTGAATCTAGAGATCTCATGTTCGAAGCCGGGATGGGTTAAATATTTTTGCTACCAGATTATCGTTTTAAACGTTATTTATCATATCAATATGACTCATTTAATAGAATCCATAATGAAATTACGTGTTGATCTGTGAATCAAGAGGTCCGGGAACTGGGCAAGCCTTTCATGATCTACTGCTGTGCACATTGCATTTACTCGCAAGTTGGCCTATTTATAGGGAATTTAAGGTTATGAGAGGTGTCACGTCTATTAATCTAGTTGATCCATATCGTATTCTTTATTTAGGCTAGCACTGGTGTAAGCTACAAAACCTCTAATAAAATGAGTTCCGGATTATAAACTACAATATCTGTAAAACACTCCCTTTTACAATAGATTAATATTTGTGCCAAAAATATTATAAAATACCGGTGTATCAACAATTTGCCGTCATTGAAATGGTTTTCCGTGGTTTCCCTATTTTCAACTCCAGACAAATGCTGGGACGGTACCTTCTGACAGGCCACGGCCGCTTCCTTCCACATCCTTACCCAGTTTAATTCACCATCAATCATTTCATTTTCCATTAACTCCTCTCGTGAGGTTGGCGTCAGGAAGGGCATCCGGCCGTAAAAACCATCCGCCACAAATACTTCCATCGCATCTCACCCCCGACCCCGTAGGAAAACGGGAATAATAAGGGGTAGACATACAATACCGGTGTATCAACAATTTCATGTGAGTTTTCTTCTATATCAGATGTTACACATCATATGCGACTACTGTCAGGCTCGTATCTTTTTAGCCTACTTTCGATTTTTGCAAAAAATGAAAGTAGACTTATGAGATCAACACAGGGCGAAAAAAGTGTGTCTGTCTGTGTGTGTGTATGTGTGTGTGTGAGTCTTTGTGTGTGTGTGTATGTGTGTGTGTGAGTCTGTGTGTGTGTGTGTGTGTGTGTGTGTCTGTGTGTGTGTGAGTGTGTGTACTCTGAATGTCTGTCCCCCCCTATCAATTCGAACACGGTGAAACCGAATTCAACGAAATTTGGTACAGAGGTAGCACTAGTAAAGGATACCTCAGTGTCATACTTTATATCGCCGCCATCTTTACCAAAACAGAATGGCGGCCACTCAAATGTTCAAAACGTAAAATCAAATTACGGCTAAACTAATCATCCGATCTCTACCAAATTTGGTGACAACATACCTTTATATAGGACGCGTCTTTCACCCAAAATGCAAGGTCATCGGCCATGCCATTTCAGGATGGCGGCCGTGTGAATTATGCAACCATTTTAATAAATAGCTTAAGACCCACCAATTCCGATTATCGAGCCTAGGGGGGTTTAAGCTATCCTGAAGGTCGTGATCCGTTATTTATTATAATTTAATATTATAATATTATACAGTATGAGTGGCTTAAAAGAGCTGAGCCGTTTGTGTCACACGACAAGGTGGCAGCTGTCCTCATGTGCCTGTCTTATATTTCAGTAGTTTTAGTATGTTGTATGTGATATACCGTACTGATACAATAATATAAACTTTGTATGAAATGATCTTTAATGAAGATGTACTGCAGTGAAGAAATCGTTTATTTAAAGTCATTATTTGCCAACAGTTTGTATCTAATATGTCAGTTAAGAACACCTGACGTCATGGATGCGGTTAGCTCTGGGCTAGCATGTTAGTCTGACACGCAGTAGACTGGGGATCGATTACTGCTACAGTTAGTTTTTTTTTTCTTGAATTCTTTTACAAATGATGTGCACGAGCTTTTTCCACAGATACTGAATAAAATGTCATTTAGCTCAAAGGAGAGGATAAAGTATACACTCGTATATTAATAAAATCACAGTCCCAGCATCGCACATAAACAGAAGACATTAGAAAAAGGAGAATAGAAGACCTAGATACACGTTGTCATTAACCACAGCCTTCTTAATGCCTCTGTACGGTGCTGTCCTCTTGTGGGTTATGTGGGTAATATTGTTCCAAACATAACGCTGTGTAAATGCCTGAGCTGGCCTCCTGAAGTATGGCAATTTTGTAATACTGGTAGTTCAACTATTAGCCACGATCGCGCTCCGAATACCTTTAAACACTGCCAGCTGGATCGCCTCCCTCTTGGCTACTTTAAACTGCCTACTCATTCAACACCCATAGAACACTGCCATCGTAGTACATTACGATGGCAGCGCATAGGCGTACAAGATAAAGATTAATTCACTGATAGGTCGCAGCACCACCTACTGTGATTGGGGCGGAAGATTCTTAATTTTGCAGGCTGGCTTAATATAGAGATTAACGGACGTGAATGCATTACAATAAGTTAGTAGTTTTGTTATTCAATCATCATAAAGTATATAATATTGATCTTGACACTTACTGGCTTATTATCAATATAAAAGAAAACAAACAATACATTGTGGTTGGGATGATTGTTTTAGGGATGAGGACAAAGAGTCATAAAGATACCCATACATTTAGGAGAAAGTAGGCTATATGTTCTTTGCTGAACATCTTGTTTTAAATTTACATTACCGTGGTGGTCCAATGACCCCACTCGCAAACGAACAAACATGCTTCATTACAGCACCTAAAACACCCGGTTTGTTTAACACAGAAAATCTCGTCCACCACCCTTCTATTTTTGATCGTTAAGTATAATCACCTTGGGCTGATGACCAATCCTCCCTTATAAACGCACTCAACACAAAATTACACAATGATACCCCATGACCCGCATTACACATTTACCAGACACGTTGAACACTACACAAAAAAATCAGCACTAACTGTTACATGACAACAAACAATTGTAAAATCAGTATCCCTTGCTACTTCGCGCCCAGTCCCGACTAAAATTATACAAGTAGCCGTTCACCTACGTGACTTTCAAAAACCGATAAGTACAAAACAAACGTTGTGGCCAAGCGAAGTTGAAACATTTAAATAAACCTTTCTCGTGATTTAACCATCCGAGCGCAGTGAAACATGGTACAGCAAATGTTTATACACATTGCGATGCACTGACATCTAATTCAGTTCAATTGTTTACATAACTTCAAGATGGCGGCTGTCCGAAATTCTAAAATTAAGTTTTTATTTCTTGTGTCCAAATCATGTTATCGAAGTCATCGTTTCACGATAATCGTCATAGTACATAACTCTATGGCCTACATATATAAAAATCCAACATGGCGACCATCCCAAATATTTAGACGGTTCTCAATATCTACGAATATATTACTGCAATTAAACTGAAGAACAACCGTCAAATTACAATTTATTCTCTTACGTCACCATATTGTTTTAGAGTATTTCAATAATATGAAATATAGGTTTCCGATATCAAATTTTGAGACGTCTTTGGTGGCGTAGTCGATAGCATGCTGAAATGCTCTGCACAATATCGCAGGTTCAAACCTGGCCGAAGTCATTGGTTTTTTTAAGAGTGTTAAAGTCATTCAGTATGCCTTCCTTCGGAAGGGGAAGTAAAGCCGGCCGGCCCATGTCATAGATGTATGGCATGTAAAAGAACCTACAACGACAATTGGTAGTCTATTGTTGGTACAGTCGGTAGGTTATTTCATTAGAAACGCTATATAAAGTTTCACATTTCGACGCTAGGTGTCAGTGACAGTGGCATATCTGGTAGCCAAATTTGGAACTACTGTGACAGATCTTGGATCTGCACAGACACTCCTCATCATTTATTGTCATGTATAGTTTTATCTCATGTAAATTAATCGGAAAGTGCCCAGTTAAGGAATAGAAATAAGTAACCAGGCTGTTGTCTGATGGCCTCGTGTTCAATATGAAGCAAATCCTACTACGATGTATAGGTCATTAAGGAGCGACACGGTATAACGTCGTACTAATGCATTCATTAGAAATCGACAGTGATCTAGGTGGCAGTGACTGGCTATATACAAACTTTGGTAAAAAGTTTTTTTCTTGTATAATTGTTTGGTATAGAAGTGTGACGCAGTGGGCGTACTTTGCGTATTAAGTGAGAATTTCCCTGATTTAATTCTAGTTTGGACATCCTCTTTAACTAGCTTAGTACAGAGATTCTTTGACGAGCTCTTTCTCAGCCAGCCTGCAGGAAACATATTAATTTTTATTGCTGCCATCTGGTTACTCGCGCTAGACACTAATCTAATTTGTTGTAGCGTGTAACCAAATATTAATGTGTCAGCTCATAGCCTCGTTATTGGGAAGTAGTGTGTGTGGCCCGCTTGGTCAGACCACATTGATTCTTAATGACTTTAAGGCATGTTAATGGGCTGACGTGGGAATATTTTCCATGTGTTTCTCTCAGCATTTACCCCCACCCTTTGCTCGAAAATACTTGCTGTAATTGTAGACTCAACCAATCAGATCGAGAGGAAACTGTAACCAGTGGGTGGAAATTGAAAGAGTGGGAGACCCAAGTAAAGTGTTTAAAATAACATGTCAAGGGCTGTTCGAGGCCTGTATTCCATTGAAGATCTGACGGTGTGTGTGCTGTCCACTCTCCGTAAGATGCAGGACCAACGCCTTGCGTTGCTCGGCCTGGCAGATTGAGGTAAGAAGCTTAATTAACACCCAATAATTCAACACTTAGGCTTCGCTGCTAGGTTCGCTGAAACAAAGATTGTTCTGACATGTAAGTTAATTATTGTTATTTTACTAACCGATGTAGTTTAGAATATGTAGCATCCATGCTATAATTGTTTGCATTTGTCAGAATGAAACAGACAGCACTTTAAAGAAAGAAGTTTATTGCATGCATTTGCCTAACCATCCTCCCATATTCCCAATATATACTATAAGTTACAGGTAACGGCTTTCTCAGCTCTGAGAGACCTTTATTAATTTTCACGATTATCTGTTCGTGAAAACGATTGAAATTCGGCTCTTGGTTTTAAGTGGTTTGCCGGGTAATTAACAAAGTTCTTATCCATGAATAGAGTGAGACAGATTGGTAACAGAAATGCACCTGGCGAGGCACTGATCTAGAGGGTCGTGGCTTCGTTACAGATTGGTGGTAGTAAAATTTCCTGGCAAGGCACTGATAATGAGGGCCGACGTTCAAACGAAAGCGCCGGCTGCGTTACAGATTGGTGGCAGCGATCGGTGGGATGATTTCTTGTAAAGTAATATTATCGGATTACTTGTAAGTCGATTTTATAGCTTCAGTGATCCCCTTACCTATATCTCAGAGAGTCTCAGAGCAGTATTGTTGTTGTCTTGTTATCTTATAGATATTTTTATAACCAACTTAACGTAGTCCAGTGGCATACTAATATATCTCATTAATACTGTCTAACATTGATTTTGATTCACTTTCTTGCATGTAATGTCTAAATACTTGTCTCCGTTTGTTCTAAATAACTGTGTCAACAACCGTGTGAATTTAATTAGTTATTTCATAGGAATTGTGTTCAGTGTACAATTCCGTCATGTGTTAGGATTGTATAGCTTCATTTTAAACGTTTGTTTGAGTGATTGTTTTGATATAATGTATTTAATTTGATTTTATATAATTTGATTTAATTGTACCATGGCTACTAACGTATTTATAGATGGACAGGAAGTCACCTTACAGAAAGCTATTGACATGTTGATAGACCGCGTAAATATTGGTAATGAAAGTAGATCCAGGTTGAATGACACAATCCCGGTAGAATTACCTTCAGATCGCCTAAATTTAATAAGAACAATCCCGGTATTTGATCCTAGTTTACCTAACAGCCGAATAACAGACTTGCTAGATGCCATACAAGAGGTAGGAGATTTGAATGGGTGGCGTGATGTAGGTAAAATTCGTCTCGCTAAGCGGAAGCTCGCAGGTTTGGCCCTCACATACGTAAAAGTGTCTCTTAAGCACACAGTATTTAATTCCTATCGAGAATTTCGTAATAAATTACATGAAAGATTCGCAGAGAGGACAGATACTAGGTCTTTCTTTGAGAAATTAGCCAGTGCAGAACAGAAAGCAGGAGAACCGATACAAGATTACTCAGAACGACTTCAGGCATTAGGTCAGGGTATTTTATCTGGAATGAATTATGATTCGCCCGGAGCAGCTGAATTAGTAGATGCTCAAGTACTGACAGCTTTTCTTAAAGGACTGTCCGGTCAGGTAGGATTCTACACACGTCTTCATTTACCCCCTCCCACATGTTTGAGCGACGCAGTCTTAATCGCCCTTTCTCGCGAACGACACCTAGGTTCGACCCCTGTCCCTGCTAAGAATGAACGCAAAGTGTTCGTTACCCATGAAGATCGCCCAAGATCAATTACTTGTTATAGATGCGGTAAACATGGTCATATCGCACGAGAATGCATGGCTAAGGAACCAGCTCGCGCACGGGATGTGAACCAGCGACATTTCATGAGAGATGTAGAATGTTTTTCTTGTCATAAAAAGGGGCATACAAGTCGTGAATGTAAAAACAGAACTAACAATGTAGAGACACGTAATCAGAATCACCCAAATGGTCAAGAGGTCTCGAAGAAGACCGCGGTTCGAGAACCTCACGAGTAAATAACGAAGAAATTAAACTGACACGGGAATGCGATAACACAGCACCCCCAGTTGTAGCGGTTGGATCCCAAATTGATAACAATAAAATAGATGAGTATACGAACGAATTAGTGTGCATTGGAACTATAGAACATGTGACAGGACCTATTGTAATTTATACTGGTGCACAGATTTCTCTACTACAGAGAGGAGTTTCCAAAATGCCTATATTAGAGAATCGCTTAAAAATTAAAGGAATTTCAGGAGCATTACTAGAAGTCTACGGTGAACAACATGTTTTAGTGGACTTAGGTCCAAAACTTAGCGTCTTGATGGCAAAATTTTTAGTAGTCGACCTCCCGGGAGGTTACCTAGCGGTTATAGGCGTTGATATGCTTAGCAACTGGGATGCTGTCATTGATGTAGCTCTCCGCCAGGTACACCTTAAAGGAAGAGGTTCGATAGAGATAACGCGTAGGATGAATTCTGGTGTCATACCTTGTGTAGTAACAATGGAAAGCGATCCCCCTCAGGAAGCGCCTCATTGTTGTGTAGTAGGAAGTGGATCAGCGCTAGCTCCGGATTCCACGGGAGTAGCTAACTTTTCGTATCCTAGGAAATCCACGAGGGTGCTTGTAGCTGGACACTCTGAACAGACACAAGTCATGCTTAGTGCATGCCATCCTTTCACATAGGATGTCGCAGTTTCACCCAGAAAACTGAACATACAAGGTCTCAGCGGGTCATCCTCTAAGGAATTACAGCTGGCCATCCTTAGCTCCTTTTCGAAGGTTGTGCAAGTCTCCATCACGAAATGCGTGAATTTGCCACCAAGAAGCGAAGTGATAGTGTCTGTTAGAGCCTCTGGTTCAGTACCAAAAACAGATACTGAAGTAATTTTGGAACCCATCGAGGTGAGCATACATGGCGTACGAGTAGCACGAGTGCTTAGTACACTCAAAGATAAGAAATGTATTGCAAAATTAATTAACATCAGTCAGGAAGAACTGACTATTCCTAGCGGTACACCTATTGCCTATGTGGAGGAGTTTAGTACTAATGTGAGTTAAGTGGTGTAGCGAGGGAGCTAACCACTTCAGGAGATGATGAGTGTGATTTTGGTGGTGAAGCGAGAGGACTTGCCACGTCGGGTCTTACCCAGTGCACGGGGAAGCCCAAGTATTTTGAGTACGAGAGGCTGGACCTCTCCAAAGGTGATTGTTGCCCAGAGGGTAGCAAGAGGGATTGTTGGATTACAATACCCTGTGACTCTGAGATGATTGACAAGCTATGGCTAAAGCTCTGTCATATTGGGGAAGCGAACAGACGTTTAGTACTAAACACTCTATTAGAATATCAAGACCTTTATTATAACGAAGACAAAGGGATATTGGGAAGTACCACCAAAATTACTCACAAGATTGAAACAGGCTCAGCTCAACCAATTTTCAAGAGGCTGTACCGAGTGCCTCATGCTCAAAAAGAACTAGTACAGGAATTTATAGATGACCAATTAAAGAAGGGAATTATCGTTCCGAGCGTTTCGCCCTGGTCAGCTCCTATAGTAATTGTACCCAAAAAGTCGGCTGACGGCACACCTAAATATAGATTTTGTGTAGATTTTCGGGCTCTAAACAGTGTGACAACCCCTGCTCATTACCCCCTCCCATTGATAAATGAAACTATAGATATGTTGGGTGGTGCTACATTTTTTACGATAATAGACCTCACCAGCGGATTTCACCAAATTGAAGTGGACCCAGATAGTCAGGAAAAGACAGGCTTTTTTGTACCAACGGGTCATTATCACTATTTGCGCCTCCCATTTGGCCTCATTAATGCACCTGCCACTTTCCAGAAGGTTATGGACAGTGTACTTTCGGGCTTGATAAGCACCCAATGTCTTGTTTATCTAGATGATGTAATAATTTTCAGTAAAACTCTTGAAGAACATATCGAATGAATCAGAAATGTTTTTGATAAACTAAGAGCGGCAAATTTGACTATTCAGTTGGAAAAATGTAACTTCGCAGCCCATCAGGTAGATTACCTTGGCCATGTAATAAGTGCGGATGGTGTCCGCCCGGATTCGAAGAAAATCAAAGCCGTATCTGAGTTTCCAAAACCCAAATCAGTGCGTGATGTAAGAGGATTTATTGGTTTATCTGGGTATTACAGACGATTTATCCCAGATTTTGCGGAAATTGCAAAACCCCTCACCCAACTTACAAAAAAGGAAATTCCTTTTAAATGGAGTGATGAATGTCACGAAGCATTCGAGACTTTGAAATCTAAACTAATTTCAAATCCAGTTTTAGTGTTCCCAGATTTTTCTCTGCCGTTTATGTTAAGCACGGACGCAAGTGCTTTGGGAATTGGCGCTGTATTGGCACAGGTCATTCATGGCCAAGAGCACGCGATAGCTTATGCATCTCGTCAGTTGAATACAGCCGAATCTAACTATTCCACTACGGAACGTGAATTGCTTGCCGTAATATGGGCAACTAAGTACTTTCGATGTTACCTGTTAGGTAGAAAATTCACAGTTGTAACGGAACATTCAGCATTGCGATGGATGCTTAACCTCAAGGACCCTAGCAGCTGACTAATTCGCTGGGCCTTGAGACTGCCTGAATTTGATTACGAGGTGGTGCATAAACCCGGAAAGAGGCACTCAAACGCTGATGCACTTAGCCGCCATGTACTCAAAACACAGGTAGAGTACCTCCCAGTGTTAGATTTAGATCTCATTAGGCATCACCAGAGAGGTGACGAAGAATGCCAGAAATTGCGATCGCGCAAGAGATATAAAATGAGCCCGGAACAAGTAATCTATTACCAATTTAAGGATACGAGATTAATACTCGTACCACAATCCCTGAGAGATCGAGTGTTAGCCCTGAACCATGACCTCCCTACTGCTGGTCATATGGGTCCGAAGAAAACGCTCCTAAGAATCAAGCATAAATTCTTTTGGCCTAACATGGAAAGTGATGTTGATAATTGTGTGCGTGCGTGTCGAGAATGTTGTGTTAGGTCGAACTACGGACAAACTAAAGCTCCACTCGGAAATTTTAAAGAACCCCAGAAACCTTTCGAACGCATTGCTTGTGACATTGTTGGAAAATTGCCAACTACAAGATCCAGAAACAGGTACATTTTGAGTGTAATTGATCATTTTTCCAGGTACGCAGAATTTATCCCCGTACCAGATCAAACCACTGAAACTATTGCTAGAGGATTAATGCATAGAATTATCACGAAATTTGGCGTCCCTAAAGAATTGCTTACAGACCAAGGCGCAAATTTCACTTCTGCCCTAATGCAGGAAATGTGTTAACTTTTGAAAATACGCAAACTTCAAATTACAGCTTATCATCCCGCATCTAACGGTCGAGTAGAAAGAGTACATCGAACCGTAGCTAACATGCTCAGTCATTATGTCAATAAGAGTCAAACCGATTGGGATGAATATTTGCCGTATGTAACGATGGCAATAAATTCCCAGATTCATGAAAGTACAGGGTACTCACCCTATGAAATTGTTTTTGGTAGACCTATGTCAGTACCCATGGAGGCTGATTTAACTATCACGCCTGATACAGAGATTTATAGTGATCATGTCGAAGACTTGCGAAGTAAACTCACAGAACTATGGACCACAGCCCAATCTAACGCTTGTAGAGCAAGGAAGAAGCAAAAAACTCAGTATGACAAGAAGTCCAAGGTTGTGACTTATCATGTAGGTCAGATGGTATTCCTTCATACTCCATGTATAGGTAGAAATAGAGTGAAGAAGCTATCAAAGCAATGGAAAGGCCCTTACGAAATCATACAAGTTGTTTCCCCACTGTGCGTTCACGTGCAGTATTGGTTCACGTGAATAGAATTAAACCCTGTCCCACTAGAACAGTTAGAAGGCAAGTCAGAAATCTGATCCCACTCGCTAGGGAGCCAAGTGTTCATTCGGAAACCGAGAGTCCCCGGTTCGATTTAGAAAGTTTTCCAGTAACCGAGAGTCCCCGGTTCGATTTGGAGAATGTTCCAGTAAGTGAAACTCGAATCCTCAATTCAATTTAGAAGAACAGAAACAGTGTAATGAAAACACGGTCAAATCAAGATTGACACCAAGCCGGCCCAAAAAGAATCTCACACTGAAAACAAAATATAAGATCGCTACAAGATTCAGACACCGTGGCGACCGCAAATCATTTCAGTTACGTGGAGGTAGAACAGTAACCTATGTATAATGAATTATTTAGCTCAGTTTAATTGTCATAATGTTTTATTGTAGTGTTAGTCAATATTGTAAACATAATAAATAAGAATTATAATGACGGTAGGGTCCCCTAATTCATTGAATACTAAAAAAAAAGCACTCACTATTGACTGCAGAGCGCGCGCGTCTGTAATGGATAACCTAACATAGGGTTAGCGCGCGAGCAGTTAAGACAGAAGTAGTGTATTTGTAACAGTTCCGCAACCACCTCCACCTCCCCACCTCACAAGATGGCGGCAGCCCGATAACTCCCGAACCCGTGGTTGGATTTTGACGAATGAGGTGTCATTGAACTCGGGCTAACACCCCCTTTCCAATGGACGCATATTTCAACCCCAAAAATAAAACCTACCCTACTAGGGGGTGAAATTGTAATTTTTTAGAGAATCTCTGTTTCCAATTGCAACATGTGAGAGTTTGAATGCCGATATGGAATGAAACGTTGTTCCACATAAAGTGCATATGTTCGGTGAATAGCCACTATGAATTAACATGCCCACTCATGGCTTTTGAAGAGGGAGGGGGGGGGGAGCGGATCTCTGTGGACGGGTCCTTGTTGATAGGTCCTTGTTGACAAGTCACTGTTGACGGGTCCCTTTGGACTGGTCATTGTTGACGAGTCCTTGTGGACGAGTCCTTGTCCCTTTGGACTGATCCCTTTGGACCGGTCCCTTTGGCCTGGTTCCTACGGACTAACCCATGAATTTATTTAAATTATGTCAAAGGGTCTAACTACATTTTGTGTGTGTGTTGAACTGACGTTGTTCACCACTACTATAATGGAATAACGATATGAAAGGAAAGTGACGAAATACATGTGAACACGTGTGAGATGACCTTATTACCATCCTCCTTGTGAAACAAGTCACATCCTGTTTTGCTTCATACGTGAGAAAATGTGAGTTCGAACCCGTGGTCGGATTTTGACGAATGAGGTGTCATTGAACTCGGGCTGATACCCCCTTTCCAATGAACAACATATTTCCACCCCAAAATAAAACCTACCCCTACTAGGGGGTGAAATTGTAATTTTTTTTAGAGAATCTCTCTTTCCAATTGCAACATGTGAGAGTTTGAATGCCGATATGGAATAAAACGTTGTTCCACACAAGAGACATGTGTTTGGTGGATAGCCACTATGAATTAACATGCTTGTTTTTTGTTTTTACACATGCCCACTCATAGCTTTTTGTAAGAGGGCGGGCTTTTTAAAAGATGGCGGCTGTAGTGTAACCTAACCTAACCCAACCCACGAGTGGTGATCAAAAAGTATTTTAAGTGACGCTTGTCGATTGGCAAACCAATAATCAAAGAGGGATATGTCAGGCCTTGAGGTGATAGCCCCTTTTGATTGATCCCTGTTGATTGATCTCTGTTGATTTGTCCCTTTGGACTGGTCTCTGTTGACTAGCCCCTTTTGGACGGGCCTTTTTTGACAGGGGGTCATTTTTGATGGATCGTTTTTGACAGGTGCTTTTCGACGGGTCCCTGTTGACGAGTCATTGCTGACGGGTCCTTGTTGATGAGTCCCTGTGGACGGGTCATTGTTGACGGGTCCCTATTTACAGGTCATTGTTGACTGATCATTGATGACAGGTCATTGTTGACGGGTCATTGTTGATGGGTCCTTGCTGACAAGTCCCTGTTGATGGGTCCCTGTGGAAGGGTCCCTTTAGACCGGCCCCTTTGGACTGGTCCCTATGGACCGGCCCATGAAATTTATCCAAATTATGTCAAAGGGCCTAACTACATTTGTGTGTAAAGCAGTGTGTTGAACTGACGTTGTTCACCAGTCCTTACTACTACAATTGGATAACGATATGAAAGGAATTGATTAACTAGACATGAGTTAACTACCAACGAAACACTTTGGCGACTCTGCTTGTTATTGACCAATGAGTAGGGTTTTAGAAAAACTGTTTGCTATTTTGGGTTATATACAAAACTAGCTGAAGTACCCGTGCTTCGCTACGGGTCGTAAATAAATCAAAATGTGAAGGTGACAGTTAAAACAGGGGATAGGCGAGGTGCTGCGCAGAGGGAGATTAAGGATGGAACATTTTGTCCAACTACACCGCTCTGCCTTGACCGTGTTTTATAGCACACATTTAGGTTTTACTCGCTAACGGTTGGAGATACATTTCGGATAGAAAATGCAATTTTTAACCTCGTACATGCCATCAAAAGTTTGCTATTTCTTAGCGTTCTCTTTTTATTTGAAATGGAAATATGAAAGTTTAAAACCAAAGGGTAGAGTGACGTCACTAAAATGGTCGCCATCTTTAAAAGTGCAAAGTATTGAAATCAAAAGTAACCTGTATGTTAACCAGGTAAATCTGCTACTTCCATGTAAAATTCATGTAAATCGGACCAGTGGTACTTGCGTGATTGAGTAATACACAGACACACACACACCATCTCATTTTTAGTCTCGCTTCGCTCGCGTCATAGTCGTGTCATATTGTTATTCAATGAAATGCAGGTTTAACCCCATTAACACCCCTTTAGAACCTGAATATCCAAAAATCCCTCCTTAGTAGATCTTTTCGACACACGACAAACATATCCTCAAAATATCACTCTTCTAACATTAATAGTTTTGGTTGGTCGATGTGAGCGAACATCCAAAAATCCTTCCTTAGTGGACGTTTTTCTTCCAGAATTTCACCCCTCCCCATAGGCCCCTTAAATTGGATTTTTGAAAAGACGGTCGAACACCTATTTGTTTTATTTATTTATTTATTTATTTATTTATTTATTTATTTATTTATTTATTTATTTATTTATTTATTTATTTATTTATTTATTTATTTATTTATTTATTTATTTATTTATTTATTTATTTATTTATTTATTTATTTTTAAGCTGATTGATTTCCTCCGAGTTTCAAACTCCTCGCCTATGTCGTTTAAGAGATACCCGCTCCATTAAGAATCTTTCAACCCCCACTTTTCATCCCTTTCACCTCATAATATACACTATATCGAAAAACCATTAGACATGTGTCAGCTTATTTTTAATGATTAGTATATATGCCAAGTATCAATCCCCAAATGAAACCACTCGTGAGATATTGTTATTCAATGAAATGCACGTTTACCCCCTTAACACCTATTTAGAACCTGAATATTCAAAACTCTTACCTTAGTGGATGTTTTCGACATAAAACGAACATATCCCCAAAATTTCATGTTTCCAACTTCAATAATTTTGGCTGGGCGATGATGAGTGAGTGAGTCAGTCAGGACATTTTATTTCATTTATATATGATAATTTCACCCCTCCACATGAACCCCTTAAATTGGATTTATGAAACAAATGGTCGAACACCTATTTACTTATTTAAAGCTGATTTCCCCCTGAGTTTGATGAGTGAGTAAGTGAGTCAATCAGTTAGGACACTTTCTTTCCTGTTTTATCACCCCAGAATTTCACCCCTCTCCAAGGGCCCCTTAAATTGGATTTATGAAAAAACGGTCGAACACATATTTACTTGTATTTTAAGCTGTTTTATCCCGCCGAATTTCAAACTTCTCGCCTATGTCGTTTAAGAGATACACGCTCCGTTAAGAATCCCTCAATCCCCAATTTTCACCCCTTTCACCTCATAATATACACGACATCGATAAACCTTTAGATATATGTCTGATTATTTTTAATGATTAGTTTATATACCGAATATCACATCCCCAAAGAAACAACTCATGAGATATCGTTATTCAATGTAATGCACGTTTACCCCCTTAACATCTCTATAAAACCCGAATAAATAAAAATCATTCTTTAGTTGATGTTTTGACATACAGAGAACATATTCCCAAAATTTCATTTTTCCAACATTAATAGTTTTCGCTGGGCGCGATGAGTGAGTGAGTCAGACAGGACATTTTCTTTCAATTATTTTTACCAGAATTACACCCCTCCCCATGGGCCCCTTAAATTGGATTGATGAAAAAACGCTTGAACACCTATTAAGTTATTTTTTTAGCTGTCTGTTTCCCCTGAGTTTGATGAGTGAGTTAGTCAGTCAGTCAGGACACTTTCTCTCCTTCCCCCCCCCCCAGAATTTCACCCCACCCCATTGGACCTTTAAATTAATTTATGAAAAAACGGTCGAACACCGATTTACTTAATTTTTTAGCTGATTTTTTTTCGCTGAGTTTCAAATTTCTCGCCTATGTCGTTTAAGAGATAGGCCTACACGCTCCGTTAGGAATCCTTCAACCCCCAATTTTCACCCCTTTCACCTCATAATAATACACCACATCGAAAAACCCTTAGACACATGTCTGCTTATTTTTAATGATTAGTTTATATGCCGAGTATCACATCCACAGATGAAACCACTCGTGAGATATTGTTATTCAATGAAATGCAGGTTTAACCCCCTTAAGACCCCTTTAGAGCCTGAATATCCAAAAATCCTCCCTTAGTGTACGGTTTTGAGATACAACGAACATATCTCCAGAGTGCCATGGTTCGAACTTCAATATTTTTGACTGGGCGATCATGAGTGAATGAGTCAGGACATTTTCTTTCATTTTTTCCTTCAGAATTTCATCCCTCCCGATGAACCCCTTCAATATGATTGATCAAAAAAAACTGTCGAACAGCTATTAACTTACTTTAAAGCAGTTCCCCCTCCCCCCTGAGTTTGATGAGTGAGTCAGTCAGTCAATCAGTTAGGACACTTTATTTCCTGTTTCCCCCCCCTCCCCCCAGAATTTCACCCCTCCCCATGGGCCCCTTAAATTGGATTTATGAAAAAACGGTCAAACACATATTTACTTTTTTTTTTGCTGATTTTTTCCGCTGAGTTTCAAACTCCTCGCCTATGTCGTTTAAGAGATACACGCTCCGTTAGGAATCTTTCAATTCTTACTTTTCACCCCTTTCACCTTATAATATACACCACATCGAAAACCCCTCAGAGACGTGTCTTCTTCCTTTTTAATGATGAGTTTATATGTCGTGTATCATATCCCCCAATGAAACCATTCGGGAGATATTGTTATTCAATGGAATGCAGGTTTAACCCCCTTAAGACCCCTTCAGAACCTGAATATCCGAAAATCCTCCCTTAGTAGACGGTTTTGACATACAATGAACATATCCCCAAACTGTCATGTTTCTAACTTCAATAATTTTGGCTGGGCGATGATGAGTGTGTGAGTGAGTGAGTGAGTGAGTCAGGCAGGACATTATCTTTCAATTTTCTTTTTTCAGAATTTCACCCCTCCCCTTGAACCCCTTAAATTTGATTTAATAAAAAAAACTGTCGAACAGCTATTTACTTACTTTAAAGCAGTTTTTCCCCCCTGAGTTTGATGAGTGAGTGAGTCAGTCAATCAGTTAGGACACTTTCTTCCTGTCCCCCCCCCCCCCCAGAATTTCACCCCTCCCCATGGGCCCCTTAAATTGGATTTATGAATAAACGGTCAAACACATATTTACGTATTTTGTATGCTGATTGTTTTCCGCTGAGTTTCAAACTCCTCACCTATGTCGTTTAAGA